>VZUI01045172.1:0-116447 GCA_013401135.1 Cettia cetti
TTCTATTCTATTCTATTCTATTCTATTCTATTCTATTCTATTCTATTCTATTCTATTCTATTCTATTCTATTCTTCCTAGATCTGTGCACATTGGGCTTTTCTGTGTGCCTTGTGGGTATGACTGGGTGAGCAAACAGGGCCTGAAGGCAGGCAGGCCATTGCTCAGTGTTTCTGTAATCTCTGCTTTCAGATTGGCATGGTGCAGCAATAAATCACAGAAACCCACACAGAGTAGATTGCAAAGATCCATTTGTCTCAGTTTCAGATATATATATATATATATTTATATATATATATATAAAGAATCAACAAGTAAGTGTTTAAGGTTCCTCTGTGCTATTTTAATCTTATTGAAAGCCATTGTCTGCCAGGGGAAACTGATTTTATAGACTAAGTGCAGATTCCCCTTTTCTGAAATTATACCACTAGATGAATGCAGTAAGGTGACCATGGCAACACACAAAACTATTCTCCAAAGACAGAATATAGGACTAACTGAAATTGATTTGATTTCATTATTGCTAATCTCAGAGGAAATTTCTTCCACCTTCTTTACCTCTATTTGCATCTATTTTCATAAAAAATTTAAGAATGCATTGCCTAAAAATGCCCAAATTCCTTGTTAAAAATTCATTCTACTGAAATCCCTTTGAAAAATCTTTGGAAAATCTTTGAAAAATCTATTAGTCCTGGAAGCTTAGTTAGGGGGCAGTCACTCATATTTGCATCACATTGAAAAAGCAATCAGTAAAACAGTATTTTATACTTACCAATCTATCATATTTCTATATGCAGTTTATATAGGGTATCCATGTATCTTTTTACCTTGTGCATTGGAGTTCAGGAGGAGGACACCATGGGCATTGGAGTCTGGTTCTACGCACATATAGAAAGGGTGAACTCCATAAAGGTTGGCAAATGACTGAAACATAAACAAATGAGGTATGACTTGACTTTGCTATTTTTCATAGCTTTTGAAGGTAGATACATATGCACAGACAAGGAAATAAATTCATTCAGAGTCAGAGACTTATTTTGAAAGGTTGGGGATTTTAAACTGGTGTGAAGTCAAATTGACAGAAAAGAGGGGGTTTTTTTCTGCCTTATCACAATGGAATTTTTCAGTCTTTCCCAGTTAAACCTTTGATATTCTGCCAAATTCCTCAAAATGGCATGAGTAAGAATCAGTTTTCTAGTTAAAACAGACTCCTGAACCAGTGACTCCAGTTCAGCCAAATATCTAATGAGTCCTGCTGGAGTCCAGCTTGTTTGGATGAACAGGGATCGATCCAAGCGTGAAATGCAAAGCTCTCCTGAACCAGGATCTTGGCACTCAGTATACTTTTTTCTGAAAACTGTATACTGTGAGAAAGGTTTTGATAAAAGGTTTCAAAGTTCCCTCAAAGCAATTAATGGCTTTATCCTGAATTAAAACAGATGATACTGCTAAGCTTGTGACATTCCATTTTTGCCACCTCCTTTTGGTGACACAAGCTAGGACAAAGTGTTGCAGAGAGTGAATTACCGTTGGTGCCTGGTCCCTGGAGAACATGCCATAGGTAACGAAGTCCATGTTGTGTTTAAAGGTTGGGTGCTCATGTTCACCAAACCCATACACAGAAGTGGATGGCACAGTGGTGGTGATCTGAAGGAACTGGTTGGAGAAAAACAGATCAACCAGGGGACTGTCCCACCTGTGACAAACAGAGGGAGACAGGATTATTTTGCTTCTTTTTGGAAGGTATAATTTTAAGTTCATGTCCTTTTATGTATTTTGGAGGATAACAGAAAAATCCATTAAATTCTATGCATGTGGTGCTTAACCTAACACATTCAATTCATCTTGCAATGGTTGAAGATATCTACTTATGCAAAAAAAATGCAAAATCAATATAATTTTTGAAAAGAGCAACTAAAACAACGGAAGACAGACTATAAATCTATTATCAAAATAAGTGGTTGCTTATGCTATTTCTATGACAACCAACGTGAAAGGCTAAAAATTGTTATTACACAGTGGAGTTCAGAATACCTAATGAGAACAACAGACATTTTATCTGTTTTTCAGATATCAACAGCTTTTTTGTAATGTTTTGCTGTATCAGGACCTGACTACCCCCACCTTCAGGTAGGTACCTAAAATAGAAGTGTAGCTTTCTCCAGACTCTGCTTGAACAAGTTGTTCTTATTGTGATGACTCTGTCCTGCTTCTCTCATCAAGTTAATGCATTTATTTCTATTGAATCATCTATGGACACAGGCTCACATTTTAATTAGGTGCTAAATTCTGTTTCCTATCTCTAGAGCTATAATGAGCTGCAAGTTATATGGGGAAGAACATAGTCAAGCTGTGGAGAAGTGTTTTGTTAATGGTCCTGTGTATGCCATGAGTAGCTCATTTAGATAGCACCCTCTGAAGCCTTGTTTAACCATGAATTTGTTACAGCTAATTAAAATGAATGAGCCCATGCCATAGAGCACAGAAGTGGCATAACTCTCCTTTTAATGTTCTTCTGTCAATGATTTTGACAAAATTAAATGGTTGATCAAATTGACTGGAAAAGCAGAGACACGGGAGATGGATTTTGTTGGTGGGGAGCAGCTCTACCCCCATGAGGGAAGCGCTCTGGTGAGTGGCCTGCCACCTGTGCCACCAGCTCCTCTGCCTGGGGACAAGTCCCTGCTGCTGGGAGGACTGGGAGGGCACCACTGATCCCACCACACTGATGGGCTTTCCCCACGAGGCTGCAAGGACAGCCACTCATGGGGATGCTTAAGGCACTCCCTTGCCTCTCCACTATCCCTAAATTTTCCTAGACAAATCCAAAGTCACACACAGGTACTAAAGGGTCTGTGTATTTTTTTAAAAGTCTATTCGTCCTTTCTTACAAGCAGGAAAAGTAAGAATTTGTATATAACACTTGATTAGGTTTTTTGTCAGCAGAAACCCCTCCCTCCCTCCTTTCCATCATCTCCACCTACATGCAGTACTGAATAAAATTATTCTCTTTTAGGAGGGTTCTGCATGCAAAACATCCCTGAGAATCAGATCCAGTCCTTGACAAATAGAGGCCTTTCTGCAAGAAGCAGTTGCTGTGTAGGAATAGGGATGGGCTCTGGAGCTGAATTCCTGCCCAAAGGAGAGCTGTCACACAGCTCTGCTCTGTGCCAAGACAGGAAGGGTCACTGCTCTAAGTAGACGACAGGGTTATGAAAAACTCAAACTATGCCAGAGGGAAAATGCTTTGGGGAGAGTTTAAATATCTATCCTAAGTCATTGAGCTCTCCCCATGATGCCTGTTCAGAGGACATGAGGCTGTACATTTGTGGTACCCACATTATAGCATGGACATTCCCTATCGTGAGAACACTTAATGCTACCATGGCATTAAAATATTCCTTCAGTTCAGCAAGTCCCCTCCCAGACCAGGATGGTCACTGGGGTGGTGCAAACGACAACCCTAGGAACAAGCCCTCTCCCCCACCATATCTTTACATGTTGTGAAGAAACTGGCTGATGACTCATGCATTCCTTCAGGCAATTGCAGTCTACCTCAGCCTGACATTGCCATAAGAGTGCCCTGCTCTGCATCCCTCCATGGCTCAGCTCCCTGGGGGCTGCCACCCCCAGCAGCACAGCTCCCCATGCTGTGCCACCAGCACTGCTCCACATCAGCCTTGCCTTTCCCTAGACCTCCACATGCCAGCATAGCTATGCACTAAATATAGCAATAACCATGACATAAAAAAGCTGGAAATTACTCTTTTTTTTTTTTTTTTCTGGGCATCATTATGTCATCTCCCTCTCAAGCAAAGTATGAACAGGTTTTCCTCTGGCATTATTCTCTGCCTTCACTCCCACGCAGCTTCCAGAGTCCTTGTGCTCTCCAGCACACTGTGGTAGGCTGTTGTGCTACTTTATGTGTTTGCTCATGTGGTGTTGGCAAAGAGCAATCATTTAAATGAAAAAAAAAATTATATCTGCCATTCCTTAAACCCTTGGACACAATAAAAGAAAATGTTATATTTCTCCCACCTTCCCTCAGAAGGAACAAAACAGGAGGGAGCATAAAATGACATCATGTCTGCAGGAATATGCGTGTTTGTTCACCTAGAGTCCTATGAACTATAAAAGCACTGTGATGGACAACAGAAGGGGTCTAAAAAATGTAAAAACACAGCTAAGCAGTTTCTCACTATCAAAAATGCAACCCTTGCTAGAAGTTAGATAAGGCAAAGTCTGTGAGGACCAGAACCATTCTTTTTTGCACAACAGGTAATAGCTGTAGTCACATTGCAGTCCCTGTTGAAAGCCTTAACCTTCTGGAGTGGTAGGAACACTCCTGCCTATGAAAATACAAACCAGCCTCCCCACACGTCTGCCTGGCCCATTGTCTGTGAACAGTCAGCTGTTGCCTGTTCAAGGAATCTGATTGATAAAAGCTGCTCTTTTCTTCCATACATGGTGCACTATACTAAAGAATGAACCTCTCTAATTTTTAACCTCTTATCAGGAAAAAAAAGAATGACTCAGATTGAAAAGGTCTCTGTAAAAATTAACATTTTTGACCTGCAAGGGAACTAGTCTCACACCCAGCAGTCAAGCCACTGGCTATCAGGATGAAACATAACTGGAGCAGACCAAGGAAGTAGTATTAAAGGAAGGTGAGTAGGCAGATAGATAAAACATCCTGTTCATGTTAAAGGTGTAGTTCATGACTAACATTGTCACAATGTTTGAGAGGGATGACTAAAAGGCTGTGCAAGATGATTTTCAGGAGCGCAATCTTGAGTCCTTTGTAATACGGACTGGACATGATGATTTACCTCTCTGAACAAGAATTCTGTTGAGGTTTATTGGAGGCCAATGACTGCAGTGTGTGCAATAGCCAGCTGGTGGCACTTCTAAAGGTGGTCTCACAAAACCTCCAGAATTAGAAGACTCGGGACACATATATGCTACATCATTAGGACAGGCATCATGCATTATCTGAACATTCAAAAACAATTTTAAGTTGAGAGAGGTTTGGTTGGTTGGTTGTTTGGGGTTTTTTCCCCATTGAATGAATCCTGGAGAATTGAGCTCATTATTTTAAGTTGTAAACAACTCAGTCACTTGGAGAAAATATCCTCTATAACACCTGCTTTTCTTGGCCTCCAGAAAACCCTGTATATTATCCGTGTGCAAATTTAGTTGTAACTGCACATGGCTATGCAAGAAGAGGGTCTAAGCATCCTGGCAAAGCTTGGGCACACCCTTCCAGAAGGCCTGGGCTACCACAGTTTGCACAGGCTGCCCATAAAAGCACCTTAGGGAGTGAGGAGTGCACAACCTATTTTCAAATGAACCTCAAATACACTCATTGATTCAACACACTTGAGCTGCTGAGGAACATCTCCTTAGGAGCCCAGATCTCCAAGGTTTTCCACTGATCTCTGATTGCTAAAAATGTGTCCACTGGCTGCTGGTTTTGGCTGGAATTAACCTTCTTCATAGTAGCTGGTATGAGTCAATGTTTTGGATTTGTGCTGGAAGCTGTTGATAATCCAGGGATGTTTTAGTTACTGCTGAGCAGTTCTTAACAGAGCACAACAGGGTTTTGCTGCCCCTTACACTGCCCCACCAGAAGGAGGCTGGGAGTGCACAAGTAGCAGGGAGGGGGCACAGCTGGGACAGTTGGCCTCAGCTGACCCAAGGGATATCCCATACCATATGGCTTCATGCTGACCATTAAAAGGAGCAGGAAGGTTGGCTGGGAGACTGCTGAGACTGCTGCTCAGGGACTGGTAGGCATCAGTCAGATGGTGGTGAGTAATTGTTGTCATTTGCATCACTTTTCTTTCTTGGGTTTTGTCTTTATCTCTGTTATTTTCCTTTAAATTACATTCTTATTCTATTCTTATTCTTATTCTTATTCTTATTCTTATTCTTATTCTTATTCTTATTCTTATTCTTATTCTTATTCTTATTCTTACTAGTACTACTTTTTTTTTCTTCCTGTTATTAAACTGTTCTTGTCTCAACCCATGAGTTTTCTCACTTTTATCCTTCCAATTCTCTCCATCTTTCAGGCAGGAGTGAGCAAGCAGCTGTGTGGTGTGCTTGGTTGCTGGCTGGGGTTAAACCATAACACTACTTCACAACAGCTGTATTCCTTCTTAGCTGTAAGTCTTGGGACACCACTGGAGTGCAGAAGGCCCACCAAGACTGAATTTTTATATGTTTATCTTACTCTAAAGGTGATTTGTCAAGTAGGTGGACAAAATCAGCAGGAGTAATCAACAGATTTTCCACAAACATGACATTAAAAAAAAAAAGTGCAGAGTATATTTACAGTTACTGACACAGTTGTGCTTTACTTCTACTGTATTCATAGTTGTGATAACAGGAAATATCCTGTAACTCAATGGATATACAATACTTTACTTTTGCTCTGAAAAACACTTGGGTAAGTGATATACCTACAATACTTCTTGCCTAGGTAACACAATGATTAGAAGACTAAAATAACAGCTCTTACAAACTAGGATCAAAACCATTCTACCCATGATGCATACAATTTCCCCCCCTTGCTTTCAGCAAAACTGCAGTTATGACAATAGCATTATAAATCATTCTAATAGCCTTGCCTATGTAAAAGTATCTTCATGCTAAGTGGTGTCTGTGCTAACTACCTCAAACAATAAAAAAGGCAGCTGAGCTCTGCAGCAGCCTTTTTAGAAATTAGGGAAAATCTTGATTAGGTTTTGGTTATTTGTGCAGTACATTCTCAAGTGCAATAGCAAACAAGATATTCCAAATGCTTAATAGAAAGTAGTCCCTATCTGGCTTGTAAAAAAAATGCTCTGCCTTCCATTATTTGTGTGACATCATGAAGGAAAAGTCAGGATATTAAAGTGGAGAATCAAATCAGTAATCCTTCCCTCTGCAGCCTGTCTCCAGCAATGGCCCAGGCCAGATATCACAAAGGAAGGCATAAGATGTCACTCAGAGCCAGTCTTGCAATAATCTGCTTATGGAGGAAGTTTCTGGCTGTTTTCATAGAATTAACTGATATTGTGAAGCATGGAGACAAAAGTATTTGGGGGTTTTATTTTCCCACAGATGATTTTTTTATTATGTCTGAATGTGTATCCTGCTAGGCCTCCTGTGCCAGTGCTGCCCTGGGGCAATGAGTCCCATAGAGTAATCACACACTGCAAAATGAGCATGTGTTTGTTATTTATCACTGTCTTAAAGCAAACAGTTTCCAGCCTTCTACTCTCTGTTCTTGAGAAAATCTATGCTTTCTTGGAGCCTTCATGCTCTCAGTTGATACTACCTCCTCCAGTGGTTGCTGTTGCTAGTGTGGCAGGAGCAGGAAAGAAAACAGCACTTAACCTGAGTGTATGTGCCACAAAAAACCCACAGGCTGTTTAGCTTCCTCACCTGCCTTATTACAACACAGTATTTTCTCTCTTCTTTTTACTAATGTAAAGCCCTGGCCAAGGATGGGACAGTTTCCCATTAGAGCTGCAAGATCTAATGCAGCAGGATATGCTAAGCAAGGATTTACTAAACTGAAGCCAATCTCTTGACAGAACATTTTTCCACTCACCACACCAATTTTGCCAAAACAGTTATTTTCCAAGCATGGCTGGAGTAAAGAGTCTCCCTGCAGTCTCCACTGCCCAACAAAGATGGTAGTTTGGGAGCTTCACCTCTAGGGGAGGAGGAGATCCATGCACTAGTCCCTGTCCCTCATGGTTCAGACCTGTGACTTGCAGCCTTAAATCAGATGCAGGTTTCTAGTTTTCTCGTGGAAAACAGAAAACATCTGACATCTGGATGGGAGCAGAAGCTTTTCTGTGTCTCATCCCTTGGCATCTCCCTAGTGAATGCATGGACATGGCATCTCTTTACCCCCATGGCTTTGGATAGCTACTGGCACAGAAAAGGGTCTTTCCTGGCTAGTGGCAAAACAGCAGGACCATTGGAGAGGGTGAAAAAAAAAAAAGCAGAAGGCAGAATGGGATGGGACAGAGAACAGGACAGCAGTGGATGAGAAGGAGAAAAGTAAGAGGGAGTAAGCTAAGAGGCATTACTGGGAGGACAAAGGGAGGCAGCCCAAGAGCTCCTGGTCCTGGCAGCCCCCAGCAGTGCCTGGATCATCTCCCTACATGACTCTGGCTAATTTTCACCCCATGCAGGAAAAGCAGCAGCTGTCAACTGATTACCTTGGAGCAAGCTGAAAATGTAACAAGACTTGGCCTTTTATTCTTGCTCCTGGCTCTGCATGAGTTTTGCAATCAGCTGCTAACGTCTCTCCCCTCACATAGTCTATTCCTCTCCCCTGTTATTGTGATTACATGGAGCCCTGAGTTTGCCCTGCCCTCCTTGGGTAGCTCAGCTACGCCTCCCTGCACGCAGTGAGCATGAGAAATGCCCGTGAAGCACACTGAAAGCCCCTTCTGCCTCTCCCCTGCAGCATCTCCAATGCAGAATGAAATCATTCCTCACAAGGAGGAGGCTCTGTGCTCACGAGTGGCAGAGCAGGGATGGGGTTTCTATCAAGCAGACAGACAGAGCCTGAACCCACTGCTCCACAGCCTAGAGCACAAAGACACGGCTGGCAGGACAGACTGCAGCTGGGAAAGGAGGGTAGGGAAATACAGGTGTGGACTTTGAAAGAGCAACCCAAACCTAAACTGTGTTTCTGCTTGGGACAGGCTGCTGCCTTTCCAGGTGGACCTTCAGCTGTGCCAGAGCATGCTGGGCATCATGAGGAAATTTAGGCTTTTGGGGGGATAGGTCATCCAGCAGCATGGCTCTGCTAGCAAGGGATAAGAAGTATAATGAAAAGCAGATTTCTGAGGATCTGGGATTACTTTACTGTGGGAAAGCTTTCCTCAGAGATATTTAAAAGGGCCAGCAAAGAACCCTGATCTGGTTTGGTGCAGACACAAGTTATTATCCACCCACACCTGAAGTGCAACTGCAGCACGTGTTGAAGAGGCTCTATTTGCCCACATCGATTGTTCTGAGCAGTGTTTGTGTGCATATGGAAATCAACAACTGATTCAGCTGTTCATTGAGATAGTAAGGCCATGGCTGTTCACATCTTAAAATAGGAGGCTAAAGTCACCCCAGGTGTCAGGCACTTGCCTGTTTCCCAGGGCCACTCTCCCACACAGCCTGCCCTAACCTGGCCCAGGCACAGAGGCCACCAACTGTGCAGCTTGGTGCCTGTGTGCCCTGGTGCAGCTGCTCCCACTTCTGGAGGGGGCCCAAAGGAAAAGATTTGGGTTTTAGCATTCAAACCTGCCTTTGGGCAGGTTGAACTAACATGAAAATCTACTTAACGTGCCAGATGCCAGCAGAGCACCCCTGGACCTAGCCAGTCAAGTGCAGCCATTGACAGTGATGTTTCTACAATGCTGATTGCTGAGGCTTCATCCTTCCCAGTAAAGTAAATGCAGCCACCCATAGCTTTTAGGCCAGGATATATAACCTGCTTTCCTGATTTGAAAGATTCCATCTGCACAGCTTTTTTTGGTGGCTAAGGAGATTGCAAATCCCTCTAAGACAGGCTGTGGAGCTATCTCTGAGCACCTGCATTTCCTCACTCTGACAGTATGGACAGGGAAACAAATGAAGGGGAAGCATTTTTGCTCCTCATGTAGGGAATATAACTAAACTAAATATCATTGAGCTGTGAGAGGAATGGCTCCCTGACAGGATCCTTCAGTCTACAGTACTGGCTGTACCATTTCACAAGAATGGTACAGGAATTCCCAGGAATACATGATATCCCTTTCTGTACACAAAATCCTGTGTCTCTGCTGGTGAGAATATTTTGGGAGCAGACTTGCCATTGCTTGCACAACGAAAGTCCATTATCTGTGCATTATATTCACCCACAATTTCCTCTTTTTGGGGTTGGCTGGATTTCAGGAGCACTCCTTTACCTGCCTGGAGGCAATGTACAATTTCCCATGGGGATGCTGGAGAGCAGAGCATCACTGCTGATGCTGTGCCAGTGCTGCAAACCAAGGCTGCCCTCTGCCTCCCTGGGCTCTGCAGCACAGCACTGCTGCAGCCCACACCTCTGCTGCTGCTGGGCATGGGCCTTGGTGCACAAGGAGATGGAGGGGAATGGAGGAGGGTTCCCCAGGCCCTCAACAGGGCACGGAATGTGTCCTCCTGGAAACCTGTTCAGTGGGGAACAACATGTCCTCCTCTGCCTCACTGGAGTTGTGCCTGTGGCAGGCTCTGCATCTGCTCCATGGCAGGCCCCTTCCCTAAGCTGGGACATCTCAAGTTTGATCAACCTGGTGAGGAAGGCTGAATGGGAATGGGCCATGAGCTAGCCACTGTTATGCATTCACCCCTTACATCAGCATTCTAATTAATAAGCCTTTACAGAAAGAAGAAGAAAACTGGGCCTTTAACAAAAGCCCACTGTTTACACAGAGCGGTTAAGTCTAATGAGAAATTAAATTATTTTTGTTATCAGAGTAATGCATAATACATTCATTTTAAATAGCCTGCATAAATAAAACTTCACAGAATTGACTGTGACATGTATAAAGAGATGCTGTGAGACTGTACTTCAAAAGGATGGTCAGCTCATTAAAAACCCTGCACGATGGTTTCATCTGCAGACCATTCTAGAGGCTGTATTGTCCTATTTGCATCACTCATGTTAAGCCATCCTTAAATTGCTCACTGCTGCATTCCCAAAAGCAGCAGGCACCTTGATTGAAGGTGGAAGCCAAGGAAAGGGGAAATTATGACACCTGGTGACACTTGTTAGTGAGGGGAGTTTTTGCTGAAGTTAAACTTACAGTACTAATAAATGGGATTTTTCTGCAGAGGGACAGACTAGAGCCAGTGCCATTCACTGCTATCAGTGGAAATTAGAGGCTTTGAGTTTCCTAGACCTGCCTTGCTGGAGAGTATCAGGAGGTTTGGTGCTTAGTTCCTGACACCTCAAATTCCAGAAATGTTAGCTCAGTGCTTTGATGATTTGAGTTTACGAGCATACCAAGCCATGAAATTGTAGTGTCAGAAGATTTTTTGACTTACTGCTTTAACTTTTTTACATGCATATAGATAATTGTGTTATACAGGCACACATCCCTATTAATAATGAAAGTCCTTCAGGGACAAGGCATAAATCTGCATTTACACCACCCCCTGTTTGCCTTTGACCCCTTGTCACAGACCCAAGCAACAGGGTATACGGAAACAGTGCTCATCCCATCACACCTAGCTTTTACAAAAAGCTATATGAATTATGTGTGGTACTCACAGCACTGTGCCAGTGCTTTTCCTCTTGATCACAAAGTGCGTGGAATCATCTGAGAACTCCACCTCATAGTTGGCCTCTTCAACAGTAACCCCAGGGCCACTGATCTTCAGTGGGACTTCAAACCGCTGCTTGTTGGGGTCGTAGAGCTAAAGCAAGGCAAGCAGGGGGCAGGTCAGCTCACTCCTTAACATGTGTTGCTTTGATTAAATGATTCCAACCCTCATGTACTCACCCTGAACCGGAGTCTGTCCTTTGTCTGAAACTCCACTTCCAAGACAATCGGGGAAATGTCATTTCCGAAGAGGGTCAAGGCCTGGCGCTTGTTCAGTGTGATTCTGCAGAAAACACGTGCTGGTACCCACCACAATCCATCACTGGCTGAGACCACCCTGGGGCAGGCCAGGGGAACCACCCAGCTACTCTGTCAGCTCTTTAAAAATAAATCGTTGACTTATTGAGAGAAATAATCAGTTTAGGCCCTCCTTGATGTTGATGGATAAAATAGGGGCCACCCAAGAAAGAAGAACTCATGGTTTCCTGGGACACAGTTCCCAAGGTGGGAGGGACCACTCTGTGCCTGCACCTGGTTTCCCCACCTGAGGCATGGTGAGAGCAGAAGCCCCAGTTCTATGGCATATGCACAGGGAAAGGTGTCCCTTACCCTCCTTGTCACACGTGTATCGGAGCAGCTGGGGGAAAGTCTTTGCCAAGAGTGCCCGGGGCGGCAGCGGTGCCCGTGGGGCAGCGCCCGTCGGCAGCGCCCGTCTGCAGCGCCCTAGGGGCCACACGCACTCACCTCCAGCCTTTGTCCGTCTTCTCGGCACTCCCACTCCGGGCGTAGCCGTAGGGACTGTCCTCAGGGAAGAAGCACCAGGGAGCGTTGGGCACGTCGGTGGAGCACCAGGTGCAGCCCCGCGCCTCGCAGGCCTCCTGGGAAGCCCCGGGCTGCGGGTGGCAGTCAATGCGCTTCTGCACCGCCACGGCGCTGGGGCACTGCGCGGCCTGCTCCGAGCCCAGGCACCCGCCTAGGGCTGAGCGGGAAAAGCCGTCAGAGCAGCAGAGAACCGCGCTAAAAAACCCCACAGCACTGCAAACTCTAGTTACTCTTGGTTTGGATGTGATTTCTCCCCGTCTTAGGGCTAACACCCACGATCCCTTGGACTACGATGGCGGCAGAGCAGCTGTGCGCTCACACCAGAGCAAGAGGAACAGCCACCTTCTTTTACAAGCCGAGGCAGTGGGTCTGTTTAATCCAGCACTCAGAGCTGCCTGCGCTCGGCTGAAGCACGACTTGCTTGAAATACTCATAGAAAATTAAATAGCAGCATAATGAGGCTGCTGGTGAGGCGTGAGAGCAACACTACAGGCTGGCAGAACGGGGGGATTCTTCAATAAGGACTGCTATCGATATTTAAATCTTACATTTTCTGTGTACCTATGTTATACACAGATGGTTTTTATCTATAGAGATATAAATATGTGATAAGGAGCATGCACTTGTATGATAAAAATAGAAAAAATACTGAGTATATGTATATGTTTGTATTGGGTGTCTTTTCTATATCATATGACTACTGTATCTACATAGTATTAGTAGTTTGTGTTAATATAGGTACGGTTATGAGTAAAGGGAAGATGCCAGCAGCAAAAGAAAAGGCATAGATTAGTCATTCACAGAACCACCATGAAAAAAACCTTGGTAGTAAGGTGCTAAATTTTCCCTTTTTACAGCTGCAGGCCAAGCCCTCTGGTTGAGACCCTGCCAAGAGCAGGACCACAAGACCAGCTCCCTGCTGTGCTGAAAAACTGCTCTCAGCAAATATTCTCAGAGAGAGCAGGCATATCACAGGCAGCATACTTATTTTGAAGTTAACTTATGTCATTTTAGTCATTACAGCAATATTCAAAGATTAAATCTACTTGAACGATAATTGCCCTTTTCTACAAAATGACTAATACCTCTACTTTAATTTTTTTTTTTTTTTCATGTGGACTGTTGTGTGCTTGAAAGCCTGAAACATGATTGCTGATGCAGTCTGGGCTTCTTCACAGAAAGAATTCTATAAGCAGATGTGCACAAGCAGTAATTATGTATACTGCAAAAATTTACAGAATGAAACAGTAGATTTTTGCTACAGAATGCCATCATGCTGCAATGCCAGAGTTGATTTCCAAGTGGGGGATATGAACACAGAAAAGCAGGAGTGCCATCTACTTTTTTTTTTTTTTTTTGAGAAAACTCTCATGCCCCTTTTATACAGGAACATCTGACACTTAGGTCTGATGCTTCCAGGCTGCTCAGCAGAGCTCACTGCTCGCTGCCACAGTGCCTCATTATCATCTTCTAGAGTCTGGAATTAACAGGAATAATCTGGCTGTTAACCTTCACCAGCTGCTGGGCAGGCAGGATTGGTTTCCATCTCTGTTTTCTGGGGCAGAGAGTCAGGTCCTACAGGCTGACTGCTTTGTCCAGCATTCACCCCTCATGATTTGTCACACAGAAAAGCTTTAAGTTCTTATCTTCTTTTTCATCTAAAGCATAATAGGAATATGAGCATCCTTCTGCAATCCCTCAATTATTTCTTATTGGAGTACAAAATAAACTAAACCCATCATATTTAACTTTGGGTTGGGGTGTGTTTTCTAATGGCAGTCAAATGCAGCATTAGTGTTTTCATTGCTGAAATCAAAGAGTATGAACAGACTACAGGAGACTAATAATGTGTCATTTTACACAGTATAGGTTTGCGGGAGACTTTTATGAACTAATTTGTATTGTAAAATACTTTCAAAATATTTATTAATGAATATTGTGAATGAAAAACTCATTCAAGGAAAAAAAATTGCCACAGCAGAAGCCAAAAAATTTCTTCCACTTCTCCCACTAATGCAAAGCTTACATTTTCCAGCAAATTAAAAAAAGAAAAAAGACTTGCAGATGTGAGCAGCTCAATAAGGCTGCAACCTTGCTCATCCCTTGTTCCTGGATTTACTTCTCTTGTAGTACAAATGTGATAGCAGCAAGTGGCAAGATATAATTTTCCTTCCCAACTTTTAAAAAGTTATTAATATAATATATATTAATAATTAATATATTTTATATAAAATTATTTTTAAATAGTATTAAACCCATCATTTTCACTGTATTTACGGCCCATGTCTGTAAGCATACAAAGAAGACAAAATCCAAACAAGCAGCTGAATATATAGCAACAGCTATGGCTACTTGCTGCTTTTCCATGATAATTTCCATGGGAACAGAAGCTAAAGCGAGGAAGTTGAAAAGATATACATGAGAAATAACCCTCATTGATTTTTAAAAACCTTGACTTTAATTTTGAAAAATGAGATTAAAATTAGGGCATAAGGAAGGAATGAAAGTATTACTACAGATTTTAATTTAACAATAATAATCTTTACATTTTTGGGTTGATCCATACATTTCAAATGCATTTGCTGCAGGGGTTCCCTCCTCCAGCAACACAGTAATATGTATTCTCCCTTTACTGTGTTGTGGACCAAATTAACCTCTGGTATGCTTAGGTAAAAATTACAGAAAAAAGCTAACAAAGCACTAGGTAACTTTCAGGAGCTGAATGATTCCACTGACTCCCTTTTGCCTGTGCTGGTGCCCAAGTGCTGAATACACTGTAGGACTGGGGCATATTTCTGAACAAACCAGCTCTGTTGTCCTCCCACAGTCACCTCAGGTGGAGTCAGTGCCATGCCTGTTCTCTCCTTTTACATGGAAAACAATCATCTATTTTAACAGCTCTTCTATCATTATCACATTTATAATTGGCTTTTGAACCCTATGACAAAATACAAATGTGGTGTATTTACCTGTGAGCACAACAGCCAAGAAACACAGGCTCCTCATCCTTGCCATGGTTGAAGGAGGACTTCTACAGGCAGCCTGGGGCCTTTTATACAAGGCAGGTGCACGATAAGCACTGATACGCAGTCAGAAGCATTGCAAATATTTTCTCAACATTAATTGTAACACATGACCTTGCCTATATCTAAACAGATAACATGAGATAAGTCTAATTTTTCCACACACTTTGCTCAGCTTCTGAATTCCAACTTTGAGAGGAAAACATGATTTTTCCCATGAATTCTTAGAAAATTAATTTTTCAGAGACCATTTTTCTTTTTTTCTTTTTGACACAAACATGTTCAGAGAGTGGGAGTCCAGTGCTTACTTTTTTTCTGATTTCATATTATCATTTGTCACATATGTGGCTTTACAGCACTGATGAAGTTTGGAGAAAAACAAACAGTCAAAAAATTTTCCATTAAAACAAGACACTGATACTGTGACCTTTACAAACTGACATTTTTCTTCCAATTACTTGATGGCAAGTACTTTCAGAGCAAAGGTGTGAAAGCTTTGTTCTATGGTAAGACCTGGTTTAGGTGAAATAGCTTTCTGGAAGAAAACAAACATTAAAACTAAATATTTTTATGAATACATTAAGTAGCATTGGTGTCTATCATGAGATAGGCCAAACAAAATACATGCACTGTCAAGCATCACTGGAGAGGAACATTTGTAGCTCAGGCCATGGCCACACAGCCCCACATGGTCTGCCAGAGTTGAGCAGCTGGACAGAGGGAGGCTTTTCCTAGGCCTGCAAGGGGTGATGTTGCAAAACACAATATTCACATGAGTCTTTACACACACAGCCATGAGTGCTCAGGCCCAAAACCAGGGGTCACCAAGCTGTTGGTATCATTTGTGTTGCTTGGCACAACACCTCCTGGGGTAGGGGGAATGGGCACTCTCCACCAGGTACAAAAAGCCTCTCATGTGAGTCTTGTATGTAAATCCACTCTCCACTGGGAATTTGTGATATAGTCCCAAATCATTTGTGTGTAGAGCCTTTGAGTAGCTGAAAAGCATGACAGACAAACACTAAAGAGTAATGTTGCTGCTTATTTTAACTAATTTATACATTGGCTTTTAACAATATATATCTTTCATCCCTCGTTTCTATCAAAACTTGGAATAAATCGGTAAACTCAGATTGCAAGCAGTATTTTCATCTCCTTTCAAGCTGAGCAGAGAGGGAAGTAATTCCTCCAAGATTAGTAAGAGGCATCAGAACTTTTCCTTGTTTGACAGCCCATATGCAATAAGGTAAGAGAAGTGTCACCTCATAGGAACAGGAGACACCTACTTCTGTACTGTACTAAGTGTGAGAGAATCCCCCTAGGGTTCCTAAGTACTATAAAACCACAAATAATGGCCAAGGAGAACACAGACATGGGATATGAGAACAACATGTGGGCTGTAGTACTCACCAAGCTACTCTACTGCACTGTGTAAAATTGTGGGGTTTATATTCAACACCTTTGCAAGGGAAGTGATTTTTTATAAGGAAGTATGATGAACAAGGCAAAAAAGCAGTTCACATTCACATCTTTATTTGTTACCTACACAAGCTATAATTTACAGACTGATATTTTCTGAAAAATAAAAACAAAACAACCAAAAACACCTCAATATCCAAACACTGTTTCAGAATCTACATAAAATTTTAAAATTTGCAGAATTTACAAATTAATATTCAGAGCAGTTGGGTAAATTATACATCCTCCCTCAATATCCAGGTTCCAAGAGCTTTAAAAGTCATACAGGCACAAGATAAGATTATTTTCTTTGTACAACCATCTATTTACATAGCTTTTTCCAATATACGTGGTTCAGTTCTCAAAGTAACTGCCAAGGTTTGCAAAACAGTGTATTTAAAATACATTTAGCAGCATATAAAATTAGATAAAAAGGAAAGACAAATTGCTTTAAAAAAAGAAAATGTGAGATGATAGAAACAAATCCGTAAGAAAAATAGATTAAGATATATTTGTCATGACATTAAGAACACCTAGTCATTGCAGAACATAGGCAAAACACAAATAAGACATAGCCATCTGTGGGCATTTGAGTTCTAGTCCTGAGCACAGAGTATACACAGCTGCACAACTTTGGTCAACACAGATTATATGCTATTAACACACAACTCATATAGCATTTGCTGTTAGCAAGATACAGCCATGTCAGGTAGATGTATCGTTAACAGCTTCTTCCCATCTATTATTCACTCCACTTTCCTAACAACAGTGTAAGTGACCTTTAAAATCTTCAAACTGCCTTTCATAATCAAAGGCTTATTCCTGGGACACATTCCTTCCCCTGTAACCCTAAAATGCAAAACAGCTGATCATACTTGTGAGTGAAATACAGCAGAGCACTTCTGTTATATATTTCAGGTTATAATTTTGAGATGGTCACTAGAGAAGACTGAATTCCAGTTAATTTAAACTGCAAGTATTACATATGCACACAAATTCAGCCATAATATATAGAGATACATGTGACTGTTGAGACTCAAGCATGTTACCAAGAGGTTATTAAATACAGTACATATTTTAAGGACAGCAGGTCTAGTGGAAGAGTTCACGCATTTTCAGTCCATTCCAGTCATCAGTGTTTAACTAATAAACATGCAGAAAACTGCATAGAGTGCACCTCAAATTGATCAATATATTCCTTTATCCTTTGTAATTTCAATTACTGGCAAGATCTTCACTTGCATCTCCTGTATCTGAGATCTGTCCATCTATTATATTTCGAGCTTTCCAGATCCTCACAGTGCGATCACTGAAAACCAAAACAAAGCAGTATTAGAGCACTGTAATTACACTGGGGAAGGAGAGAGGGAGAAGGGGGGCAAGGAAAGCTTCCTTAAAACCTTGAGTGTCTTATTCAGAAAGGTTCTGTTGGCAAAATAACAGTTCTTTAATGGGCATGCAAGGGTTATTCCACCTCCGGGAGAACTTTGTAATCTAACATGTACAACACTGAAGATTCCCTAACCTTATCACAGCACTGGCTATAACCTTTAACCGTCTAAGAAAGTATAAGGACTTCATGCCTAAGGAAAGTAAAGAGGTGTCAAGAAAAAGTAAAAAAAGCACAGAACCACAAGACAATCTGAAATCCTAACTCTCCAACAAAAAATACCCAACAAACCCATTTGCAAGGTGCTAGATACCATATACGTGAGCTGACGCTTAGAAGCCGAGACTGTAGGTCTGTACTTTTGGAAAAAAAATCACTATTTACACAATTTTAAAGTATGTGTAAATAAAATATCACATAGGATATGTTACAAAACTCTATTATAATTTAGAAGTAAAATAAAGAGTTAGTCTTGCTAAATAGCAATTTATTCCATGAAAGGGAAGTTATGAATTTCTCATAATCATTAATTTTACTGACTAGCCAACATGGATTCATATATTCCTTACAACCCCCTTTGTGACAGTTAAAAGTGTTTTGTGACTTGTGCCTTCATTTCACTGTAGATTGTTAGGAACACTAAATTTTTTTAGACCTTAAGCCCACTGCTAGATACACCAAAAGGCCAAATTCCTTTTTATGACAAAAAAAGAATGAATTTCAGATGCATGTATGTTCTAAATGGATTAATAATCTTTAGGCAAACAGAGACATAAGCTTTGACATCTCTACCCCTACCTATTAGTGCTTAAACATAAAACCTGAGCACCAAATATGAAAACTTGGCAACTTTGAAATCCTGATATGACTCAGAAAGAGCTGCTTTTAATTCAGGAGGCCAGAAGTTTCCACAATTGGCACAAGAATGTAACACGTCAGCTTCCACAGCTCCTGTGCTCAGACTACACCACAAAGAGGCTCTGTTGCCATCTCCTGCACATTCTCCATAACAAGGTACTTTTCTTGGTCAATTCCCCTGACATTTCAGGTCCTCAATTTGCTCACTTTTACTGAGGAAACAAATATTCAAATCAAGGTGTTTACAGTACAGTAGGATGGCTTGCAAAGCTTCTGCTGTATGTCAGCACTTAAAAAAAAAAAAACAAACAACAAATCAACAGCCATGTGCCATTGCTTTTAGGAGATTTTGCACAGGTTCAGGAATAAGTCCTACCCCTAAATAGTCCAACTGTAAAGACATGCTTATAAAGGTCACATCTACTGCCAAATTCTCCCTGCCATCCTGTAGATCAGTGGTCTCCAAACTTTTTTTGATCATGCACCCCTACCACTAAAAATTTTTTAAGCCCACACTGCTGTGTATATTTAATAATTATATACACATACAACTGAATTCTAATAATTTATTCCAGCATGCCACTGGATCATGTTGTGTATCCCCTAGGGTGCCAGCATCTCACTTTGGAGATGGCTGTGATAGATATCAGCATTGAGGGGCATGGACTAGACAAGGTCTCCTGATGCTTTCTATGAAGTGACTTACACATGTCCTAAACACATGTGCACAGACAAAATTCTAGCAGGGGACACAGAAAAGAAAGATTATGAAGAAAAACTCACTCTGCTGCTGTAAAAATCTGGCTGGAGTTGGTGCAGATGGCATTTATAGGGCTGTCATGTCCCTTCATCTCTGCAATGGGTGCAAAGGTATCCACGTTCCAGAGCTTGAGGGTGCCTCCCCTGCAGCCGCTGAGCAGAACGGGCACACCGGGCACCAGGCCAAGAGCACAAACCCAGTCCTTATGAGCATTAGGAACTTGCTGAAAGAGAGAAGGCAGACAAGTCTCACAGGGCTGCAAAAAATTCCAGAGGAACAAGCACAGAAGTGAAAAATCCCAAGCTGTAAGCCTGATTCCTGTCCTGCAGCAGTTTTGCTACATAGCTCTGTGTGGCCTCTGCACCTTTAGACCAAGGAGGGTGCCAACTTCCAAGGGAGTTTCTTTTTGTGAAATTGTACAGCAAAACAAGAAGAAAATCTAATATGCACAACTGACCTAATGCGGAACAGAAATCAGTTTAGGATAATGCAAAGTCTGCATGCTTTCAAATGCATTTTTAAATGCATTTTTGAACATATGGTCTCTGTATTATGTTTCAAGTCTGTAAAACTGCTATAAAACACATAAAAAGAAATCCAAAATACTCTACGAAAATACACCAGGAAGACAAATTGTTTGTGTATTTGCCTTCTTTCTTTCTTCTTTTCCCACTACACATTATAAATTGATTTTGTGATGTTGCACTTCACAGAAACATTAATTCTTTATTGAGGAAGGGCACTAGCATTTTAGTTCTAATTTGGAAAGCAAAATGCTGCACAGACCAGCTGAGAACATCCTTTTGTTGTTCTCAAAATAAATGCATGGGGAAAAGTAAAAATATGGGGAAATGATAGCCAAAAATTGCTGTCTTTTGAAGATACCAAAAGTGTTTTTTCTCCAGTTCAGTTTGCTTTGCTGCGTTGCTCATAGTGGAGTACATTCAGCTTTCTAGGATCACCTTGGTGTTTCATCTATAATATACACAGCTACCACAGCTCTGGTAGTCTGGTTCTGCAGCACTTCATAAAACAAATTTTGAGACAGCAGGGTTTTGTGGCTTGGGATGTGTAACATCAAGTTAAGTAGATGATCTCCAAATTCTTTTGAATAGCATGCTTGTTAAGAGATTTTCATCAGTTATAGAGGATGAGACCTGGTCAACACATGTATGCCCAACCAGGATGTCAGATGCAACATTACCATTTATGCTGTAAAGCAGCTCAGCTGTTCCAGGTTTTGGTTGCTGGGTAGATTAAGGAGCGCAGCTGTTCAATCTGCTACTCTGGATGTTTCAAAAACTCAGCTGGGCAAGGCCTTAAGAAACCAGACCTAACTACAAAGTTGACCTTGCTTGGACCAGCAGGACAACTTCACATTGTGTGACCTCAAACACTTTAGTCTTACCTCCTTGGAAAACATACAGCATTTTATAGAAATAGAAATAAAAAGAAATAATAAAGTATGAGACTATTCTTATGAAGTTCTACTCTTAAAACTTACAAACAGGGGAAGGTAAAGTAGAGAAATTATGAAATGCACATATACCAAAAGGAAATCAAAGTGATATAACTGGTCCAATTAACCAGTACTCTCCTGTACTCTTTATGATGTTAAATTAATTGCAATAGCAAAAATGCATATTGCATAATATTTTAATGAGCCTAAAAGGCAAGAGTGAAGACACTTCTTACAACTTTAATGAAGTCATTCTGAGGATACAAAATCTTTCCAGTGCCTGTGATTTGGGTAAAAGCTGGTTAGTACATTTTTCTGGACAGACAGATGTGAGGGTAGATGTCCCAATATGGCCAAGTGAAGATTTTCTGTAAGAAGCTAAATTTATGAATCCTTATTTTAACTGTGAGTTCTTTGTAGTATTCTGAAAAGGAACTGGCACCAAACTGGACGATTTTGAATGAAGGTCAAGAAAGTTTATATTTATGGAGTACTAAGTATGCCCATATAAGAATTTTCTTTTTAAAGTAGACAGTTCATTATTTTCTCATGTCCCAATACTTTAAAATTCAATTTGTTTCCTTGCTATCAGTCTGCATATTAAAGGCATGTTCTTCCTTTTCCTAAAAGTTATTGCAAAAACAGTACTCTCTTCTGGTATTGGTTTTTCTGCCCTCCAGTTCTCGCTCAGTCTCAAGTTAAATAATCACTATACCTCAAGAATCTCTCGTAAGATGTAGAAGAAAAGATCAGCTTCTAGCAGGTAGGCAAAAATCAAAGTTCTTCATGCCAAACAAATTGCAAATCCCCTGGATTTAAGGTTCTTTTACACCCATTCCCTTTTTTTTCCTTTTTAAATAAGGAAAAACATACAGCAAATGTGTTCTAACAGCAAGCATTATTATGAGTGTCCTGTATACATTACGTAACACATGCACTGTATAAGGAGATGAATCTAAGGTCTAAGACTGGGTGGAGCAAAACAGGCTGTAAAACCTCTTCACAAGAAAATATTCTGTAGCCTAATCGAAAGTATTGTTTCTCATTAATGAGTTCCCAACCCAAAATTCAGTAACTTGTCAAAGACAAGTATCCAATAATTCCAGTCACAGATGAGGTAAATGCTGCTTTTAATTTGAAGCAGATAAATAAACCCCACGTACTGAGAGCTAAAACAGGATAACCACTTCATCAGAATTTCCTGATGCTACATGCACAGAAGAGAAAAGCGACTGCATGTTAAGATCAAATACATTACTGATTTCTTTCTTAGTCAGTGCTCTATGCCTTTCCTATTAAAAGCACCAGTGTCTATGTGAATAGTCTTTGTATGAGCCTGAACATTTACACAGCCTGAAAACAGTTCTACAGCGTGACTGTCACAGCAGCTCATGATTTTTTCATTACCTGAAGAAGGTCTTTTTGAGACAAATCCCACTTCTTAATTCCATTATCTCTCGATCCACTAAAAAGGTTATCTCCCATAATAGCAAGTGCTTCAATACCATCATAATGAGGAGGTTCAAAATTGTGTGTAGGACTTACGCTTCCAAGAGCCCCTTCAGTCACATCAAACATCTAAAATAAATAATAAAATGTGTTACGTGAAATTTTCTGCCATCTAACCTGCTTGAAAGTCATGCAGCAAATAACTTCAGGGAAAAAAAACAACTTGTTAAGTCTTATTACAGACGAGTGTATTGTAATTTATATTTGAGAGAATTTATCTACCAGAACCACTTCTTTCTCCTCTTCCACCTCTTGCCTGAAGTGGGAATACTCCACTGACTTCAGAGAAGACTGCTCTGGGAAGAAGTACTACTAGTTGAATATCACATGCACAGTAGCTTCAGAGGAAGGGCCCATATGTGCCCTGTGGTGGGCCAGAGAAACAAAGTGAGTGAGTTTGGGAAAGATTAACTCACACTGAGAGAATTGCACAGGTAAGTAGCTTCAGAAAGAGGCATGAATATATTTTTCTGGACAAGATGTTTTGACAAGGGTAACGTACTTTTACAGACTTTTACATGCTTTTCATGGACTAGACACACCTCTCTCCTTGCCTGGGGTGTTAAAACAGACTCTTTAGGTAAGATTGTTTTAACAATTTAAGCTATAATCAATCCCATCAGGTTTTTGTTCCTAGAGCTGCAGTGTAAGCAATCCTGATTCATTTTACATTGTAGGGAGCAGGAGCTCACCCAGTGAGACTGAGCTGAAAGAACAGATGAGCTGTAACTTGTTAAACCACCAGCTCTGTTTCGCAAGCAAATGTCAAACTTCATCCTCTATTATTTGCTCTTTATTGGCCTTTTAGAATGAATAAGCTTGACAGTAGAAAAGGGAGAGCTTGGTAGTGTAAAATAATACCTTGTGAGCTAAAGGTATTTTAGAAGTTACCACATTCAATTAACAAGCATCACTTCCATATGGAACAAAAAATTCAATGATAAGCCAGAAAAATCAGGTACCTAGAGATTACTAATATTACTGACTCAGCAGACAAGACAGTAGTTTCCTGTGGCATGACAGTATCTGTCACCAGACCTGGTAGCTCAGGAGACCTACCCATGCAGAGAACCACAGATTGTTAAGGGGTTAAAATGGACCTTAAAAATCATCTTTAAGGTCCTCTTTGGTAGTAGGGACACCTCCCACTATACCAACCTGCTCAAAGCCTTATCCAGTCTGGCTTTGAATACTGCCAGCATTGAGGCATCCACAACCTCATTGGACAACCTGTTTCAGTGTCTCACCACCTTCACAGTGAAATATTTCATCCTAATATCATAACCTAAACTTCCCCTTTTTCAATCTGTACCCATTACTCCTTGTTCTGTCACAGTTCCTGATGAAGAGTCCCTTTCTAGCTTCCCTGTAAGCCCCTTTCTGATACTGGAAGTTATGAGGTGTCCACACAACCTTTTCTTTTCCAGGCTGAACAGAAGCATTGACAATTTGTAGACAGCTGCACTGACTATGCACATACACATCATATTTACTATCCAAAGTGGCTTGACAATTCTGGAGGCATTCACTTTGGAGAACATACACTACTCTGAAGCACATAGAAATGGCTGAAATATCCCTGGACATTCTAGTTGTGTAAGTCAAGAAGCAGGCAGACTTTGGAGGATATGTGTAGCCTGTATAGAAGGGACACACAAGAAGGGCAGATCAACTTCTCTGACTGTTGACAGCTTTGTTTTCCAAAAGCCATCCCACCTCCTTGCTTGTCACGAGTTCCCAGCATGACAAAGTTGCATTACATGATCACACCCTGTTGTTCTCACAGAGGTCCTTCACTCATTACCGTGCCAGGATGGCAGCTCATAACTAACCCAATATTCTGAACTATGCAGGGAAGTAATTCTCATAGTGTCTGCCTCTCTTCCCATTGTCTAAGAATCCCCTGGCCTCTAACCATAGGGACACTGCTGACAGAATTCAAATCCACAGCCCAAACTCTTAGACTATGCACCAACCTCTCAGGCAGTTTTTTGCATCTGGCACAGTGCAGAGCCAAGCATCCAAGAATTGTAGAATAATATGAAAAAAAGAAAACCCAGCTCAGCAAGAAAGATCACACAGGTTCTGGATCCTGCTCCATCCCCAGCTCTGTTCATACACTTTTTCCAGTGTGTGAGAAGAACAGAACAAAGGGTATCCCCTCATAATAAGCTAGGGTTTCTTGCCCATTCTCTCTTTAGCCTCATGCATCACATATTCTTTGCAGTGTGAGAGTTGGCTTTAGGGATGATCTACAGTTCCCCGAGTCTGGTGATTTGGGTGTAGCCCTGAGAAACAGGAGCTTGTGAGTTCAAATAGCCACTGACTGAGGTGAGAGGGAAAAAAAAAAAAAAAAAAAAAAAAAAAAAAAAAAAAAAAAAAAAAAAAAAAGAGAGAGAGAGAGCAAAAAAATAAGCCCCTCCTCCCAAAAAATAGATTCCTTATCCCTGAGTGAATTAATCACAATTCCAAGAAGCAGAAAAGTATATTGGCCACCTTGGCTGAGAAGTGCTTACCTTGCTCTCTACCCCACTTCAGAACACAGATAACACTTCACAAAGAGCCTGGGCTAAGCCCTGGACTCTCTTATGTGAGGGACACACAGGGTGTCTCTGCTGAAACAATTGCATCTGCACTCCAAAACAGAGGCACTGACTTAAGATACTTAATGAGCTAAATGTTAACTAAAAGTAAGTGTTACAAAGATTTCTCCAAGACTTTGTACACTTGACATCCAATTTAATGGGGATTAAGAAAAAACTTAACTAGAGAACAACCATGCATCCATCTTCCTTGGTGAAACAAAAAAAGGCATGCAAGTGGTGTTTATTACAACTGAATATTATTCATGATCCATGACTGGTGAAATAATTTTCATCTTGCCTATCACACTTTGAATGTGCAGATGTAAGCCACTTCTGCTGAAGCCTGCATCCCATGCTGAACTGCCAAGTTAAAATAAGTAAATACTATTGGTTTACCTTTATATAATGATCCTTTGAACCGGTGATAATAAGATCTTGTCCATTGGAAATCTGATCGACAGTAAGGCACATAACAGGACCCTGGTGACCAGTTAGCTTTCCTGTAGACTGAAATCTTTAATAATAAGAGAAGAAATGACGATTTGTTAAATTTTCATATATCCAGTACAGTCCATGGCACAGTTTCTGACAGAATGGATCTTTTTATTTTCCCTATGTCTTCAGTACTCATCCTCTGGTTTACCTATACTCTGTTGTTTATATCCATGGATAAATATTAAATCTACGTTAAATACAACAAAACCCCTCTATTTATGCAAAATAAACATTAAAACATTTTAAAGTAAAGATGAATCAGTCCCCTCATAAATATTTTCTGTATTTTGAATGCATTCTTTGGGAGGAGGTTCTGTTTGTTAAAGTGTAATTATAGTGCAGTTATCATAATTCCATATTATATTACATGACTTCCATTGGCTTCCATCATCTCATCAATAATTACTATTCAGGATTCCCATACTCACCTTACAAGAGTGTGTTTTGTAGTGCCTGTCAAATAAAACATTGTGTTTTTCAGTCATTTTGACTGAAATGATTCACCACAACCTTAACACAGGAGAAAATCATTATCTCAGTAACCACCACAGGTGGATTAGCTGATCTGTAACTGATAACACATTTTCCCCAACTATGGACAGCACCACATAGAAGAAACACTTCACTGACTGTTTCATGCGCACAACTTTGCCGCCTATGCACATGTAACCACCTAAAGAACATTCTCTTCAGCTGGTGTTTTGTACCTTTTCAGGTCCCACATCCTCACTGAGTTTCCAGCAGCTGCATAGAGGAATGTGCCAGTTGGATTTAGTGCAATTTGATTTATCTGGTTCTCTCCAGCGGGGATAGCAACTGTTCTGTTAGTACTTCCTGAACACACATCAGCAGGCATAGCTTGGCCTGAAGACCTGAGTACAGAAAAGGAGGAGAAAAAGGAAAAAAAAAAAAAAAGACCCAAATTCTGTAGTTTGTTTGCCATACTTTTTGTACTCTCTAAATCAAACCTATTTCACTAAGCATAGAAGGCTATAAACCAATTATGAATACTGAACATCTGGTAAAACGTTATATGCAAATTTTTTTCTGTTCCCATGTATTACTGGTTCCCCATACTGACTTAGCCTGAACCTGTAAAGAAAGCTTCCATTCCCAACAGTGTACTTATACTACACTGTGCTGCCATATTGAATTAAATACAATAAAATGTATCTAAAACTAAGACTCATTTGAACACTTGGCAGCTGTGGTTCAGCATACTCACGTCAACGTCCGAATGCACTTTGCAGAATCTCTGATGTCCCACACCTTGATGTAGGAGGTTGAAACTGTGAAGACCAGGCTAGTGTAGTTGCAATATTTAATAGAAACTACATTATTTGGATGACCCCCTAAAGACATAATCTCTTGTCCAGTTACCAGATTCCAGACTTTACAAGTACGATCTAAATAAGGACAAACAAAAAGGGGAAAAAATATTAACAATAACAATAAAAAAACCCAACCTGAAAAATCTCATGTTTTTCCTAAACTCAGTTAATTAAAAAAAAGTACACACATTCATTTGCACTTGTATACTTTCCTCCATTTCTGTAGACACAGCAGAAAAACAGCAAAATTAAGTAGGTCTTTAAAAATACACATAGGCATCCATCTATCATTATCATCAAAACTAATCTATTTAATCATTAAATGTGCATTCAAGATCTGCATATTAGCTCCTGAAGCATTTTAAAAGGATAAAAATCTAAAGGGAAGCAAAAATACAGACAATTTAGAGGCTGTAAAGTGTGGATGATGGTAGATGAAGAAAAAAACCCCAATTTTTAATTTGAAAATTTATTATCAAAAACAGCTCAGGACGAGTTTTGAGGCTTAGTATCACTGAGTTCTGACTGTCACAACAAAACTACAAAGGTGAGAAGGGATTCAAACTCTTCAGTGTATTGGGGGCCTCTGAAAATCCCAGCAGAGAGTGCTTTAGTCACTGTTTTGATTCTGTAGCAAAGGAATTTAAATACTGCCACCTTTTATGTGTTAAAATCCCAAACGCATAGAAGTTTTCAAGAAATCTGCAACACTACTGGCAAGAACAGGAAACTCTCCTTGCTGCACCATGTCTGTTCCACTCCATGTGTTTTAGACATACATTTATACTGAAATAAGTACTGGAAGTATGAAGAGAAAGCTTCACATATAGACTCTAGTTATGATAGCATGAAGGTAAGTATATCAAGGCCTGTCTGCCACTTTAAAACACCAACTACCAAGATCAAAGATCTGCAATGCACAGGAGAGTTTACTGGCATTTCTGAATTTGTCTGCAAGTATTATCTGATGTCAGTGAGTCGAGACTTTCTGCTTCAGCAACGATTTCCAAATGATTTAACCTTATTTAATTGAGTAAAAGCATACTTGGTAAACTTCCCTCAAAAAATATATACAGGAAAAACTCTCCCATAAGTTTAAGAAGCTAGAATATGACTTCAACAAAGCAAATATTTGCAACATCTGCAAACATCCATTAAAAAAAATAACCAAACCTTTAGAATACAAATCTAGATGAAAAATAAAATTTTAAAACATGTCCCTTTTTTTCTCACATAGCCACTAAATTCAAAATCTCAACAGAAATCAAATATTATTTACAAAATCTGAATCGATGTCCTTTTTTGCAATTGTATATAATTGCACAAGTGTTGAAATGTTAGCTTAAAACTTGCAAGATCAAAAGTTTGCCAACTCACTCAAAGTGTGTGATTTGGTATTTTTAACAGCCAGCTAGTAAAACAGCCACAGAAACCATACCTGAATGTTAGCAGTGGATGACCTGCATCTGATGGACTTGTCAACTATGCTAACACAGGGATAAAAGGGATGTCCTGAAATTTCAAGGTTTATTCATTATATGAACTAGTGAAAAGGAGAGTCTCCCTGTCAACAGGTGTTAGCTTCTTCCCAGACACTCTAGTTCACCTTATCTTTGATACTTTCAGAAAAAAAGTCTGCCATAGTTTCAGCAGCACAACTGAGAATATAACAAGTCCTTTACCAGAAGTGTTTTATGTGAAAAGGCCCATAGAAAAAGCACAACATACAAAAATCACTTTTTGAGCAATATTAAAATAGGTGTTTGTGAAAAGTAACCATTGAGGTCTGGTGGCATCTTCAAGCCAAACTGAGCAATGATGATGGAAACCCACTACAGACAGGAGGAAAATGTTTTCTTCAAAACACTGCTTCTATCAGTTTGAGAATTTTATAGAGTGACTGCACCATCCAGCAAGGAACTTAGAGACTACTAAAATTCCAGGCCTCCCACCACTGTCATACAGTTCTTATAACAACAAAGGACAGGCAACAAGATGCACAGAGGAAGCAGAAGACACCCTCAGGTGAGGAAGATAGCTCAAGAACCAACTATGGCATGAAGGATTTCCAAACTCTGTGCAGTAGAGCCAAAAGTGTGCCAATTCCCACCTCCACCCTTACCCTGAAGCCATTACTTTACATTGCACATCATGTGTGTACAGGCTACCATGACTGCTACCATCATATCACTCAACAAATGTTGATGTTATTGCTTTTTGTGGCTTTCCATTACAAATAAGCAGCCAAATACTACACACTGTAGTTAGAAACCTGTAGATAATTACTGTAAATCCTTCTTCAGCTTATGTTGAGGCATGTACCCTTAGAATTTTCCACTGTGTTTACAGCATTAAGCACAAATTGAGAATTTCACAACACTCCAAGTAGTCAAAGCAGCCTCTGTAGGCAGCAGAGGTTAACAGAGCTTGCCCAACCTTTAGATCCTGTGAAGAGAAGATCATCAGTTGCATCAACGCAGAGCACAGCCTTGGTATGTCCCTCAGCTGTATAGATACACTGAAGCGGGGATGATCGGACGCATTTTGAAGCGGGAAATGGGTTAATTATCCCCCTAAAGAAAAAAAAGGAATGTGAGTTGGGCATAGTAAGAGATACAGATAAAATTAATTTACTTGCATGTAGGGAAAAAAAATTAACCTAGTGTTCTTTAGATATGAGGGCAGAACAGCTGAATGCCTTTCATAAACTATGTAAGGATTTTTACTATTTAGCCTCAACACATGTCAACTCTGGACTATCAGTTAAAGGAAATCACATATAAAAACAAACAAATGAAAAGACAACAAGGTGCTAAATACTGGGTACATGGCAAAGTCTGCATAATGCTGAACAAACCAGGACACTTAAAACTTCTGTATGCCCAAGATAAACCATAAGACATCCCAGTCTAAACAGCACAATCTGAAAATTTGGGCAAATGTAATGTGCACTGCCAATTTCAAACTCAGCACGCATTTCACGTCATCTGCATTCCATGGGCAGACACAGAGAACTGCTGTTAACTTCTGTGCCTGAAGAAGGTTCTCACTGCACCCTGTACCCAACAACATGTTCATGCTCAAATGGCCAAAAGGGAGGATGACTGGAATGCTGACACCCCAGAGGAATCTTCCTGGGCACTTTCAGCTAATTCTGTGGTGATGCCAAAAGACTAACTTGCCTGAAAAAAAAAGCCTCACAATTCATTACCAAACAAAAATTACTAGCAGTCTAAAATCCCATGCATACAACTGCACACACACAGACTCTTTTATTTCTGTGAAGTGTAGAAAAGCCTCAAGGTAATGCCCAAAACAGGCAACACAGCTGCATCCTGGGCAGCTTGTAGTTAAGACTCACTGTCATGCTTTTTTCGGAATCACACACACAACTGTAAGGAAAAGGAGCTAAACCATAGCTCTATCTCATCAAAACAAAACAATCAAACAAAAGTATCAGATGCTTTGGGAAAATGTAAAATTTTGTAATATTCTCCAGAAGTTTGCTATAGAAAGGAAAAAGTCCTTTATGATACAAGCTAACTTGGTGACAACTGGTTAGTTTATCAAGTACACTGAAATTGTGATTTTAAACATTTTTACAGCTCAGGTCATCTTCACTCATATAATTCATTACTCCTCAGCAATCCTTCTATATATTTTACTAGTGTTAATAGCACCTTAAATTTTGTAACATTATCTTCCTCATTTTGGAAAGGCATTCACCTTTCATCTGCACCATTTTACATTTTAAAAATATAGGAACAATTTTCTTTTAATTAATTTAGGTGTTTATGCTTTTGTTTTCTAGCATCACACTAAACTAACTAACGATTTTTCTCTGTAGTATTCCCTAGTGGATCATGCTGCCTCTGAACTGAGTTATTCCTCCTGCTGTTCTCACCCACTTACTTCAGTGACAAGCCATATAAACTATATGTCCTGGAGCTATTTATCTACCTATGTGCAATGTTCTAAAATCTACAGACAAAGAAATGCTAGAAGTGCTACAATGACCAGACAAAGCCACCATCACATTATTGACAGTTCAACTGCCCTTCACTAGATAAACTAATTTTTCATTTAGTACCAAAGTCCTAACCCACAGGGACACGAGTGGCGACATTTCTTTCATCTCTTAAGACCCTGTGCATTCTCTCAGAAAGAAATAATTTAAAAATACTCATTTTTATTTACACTAGGATTTCATTTTTAGTGATCAAAGCATACAACAGAAAAAGAAAAACAAAAATAAGGAGAGAAGCAGATAAAACATAAGAAAATATCTGCCCCCTTTTTTTTTTTTTTAAAGAAAACAGAGAATGTGTCTTAAGGAAATGTTTACGCCATACTTCAGTTATAATTAAAATACCTGACATACTCAACAATGTTAAAAAAAAACTAAAAAAGGAGAGGGGAAGACATGCTTGACCAAAATATCAGATATTTAATATTCTGGCAAAAGCAAGAGAAACAATGCACAGGTATCAGGAAAAATCATGCAGCAAAATGAAATGTCTTAAGAACTGGAATAATTTTGGTGAGAGATGCCAAGAAAACAGAAAAGAGAAAGAGAGAGTACCTTTGTACCTCCGACAGAGAGGAATCACTTTCATCAGACCTACAATCAACAGTGGTGGAATTGTGAGGAGAGAGAATATAGGTATCAGCAAAGGAACGCCTCCATATGAGAACAAACAACAGCATGGCCAACTCAGAAAAGCAATGCAAATCCACATATGTTAAGCAGCATTGCTCAAGGTATATCTCAAACCCATGATGATATGGGGGGTAAGGGGGAAAGAGTAATTATCTTAAAATATCACTGTCAGCAGTAAGTTACAGTAGGCTGTTTCAGCTCCAGAAGATGAGTAAAGGCAGATGAGCTATTTATTTTCCCAACATTTTCTTAGAGAAGTAAAAGCAAAAAATTAAAAGAAGATAAATGCACAAGTTAACCTCCAAAAGATAGTGCTTGTTGAGAATATCAAAAGAAAAAAAAAATACTCCGAACATCAATGCCTGCTAAATGTAGAAGAAACATGCAAAATATTAGTCATAGAGATATAAACGTTAAATATGATAAGCCACTCAAATAAATACAGCAATTTGCAAGCCATCCTAAGTTCAAAATCCTTCTCCCTTCATTTTGAAAAATGCTTAAAAATAAAAACCAAGAAAACATACAAGACAATATTTCCCCAAGACATGATGATCTTCAGTATGTCTTAAGATGTCCTTACTTTTCAGCTCAAACAGATTCAGCAGTTTCTGTTTGACTTCAAAGTCAGTTCAGAAAAAATGAAAAGGTTTTGGTGGGAGTTAGCAATAAGAAAAGTAAGCTATGATAAAGAAGTCACAAGCACAGTTACTGAAAGCCTTGCAAACCAGTGCTTGGTATGTGATGGCTATAGACCTCTGAAAAAAAATTTTATTCAAAAAAATAGTGTAAATGAACAAGAGCAATTTCTTATCTTGCTAGCGTTAGAAATCAAGGTTTATTTAAATGTGACTTGCAGTTCATAAGCACTGCATGGTATTTGGATCAGTACTGAAACCTGTAATAGAGATTCTAGTCAAGTAAAAGTCCACTGACATTTGAAGTAAGGCTCCTAAACAGATGCCTAATGTGAAAAAAATCTGTTCTACTTCGTCTAAACGAGATATGAATATCATCTACTCCTGCAGATCACCTCCTAAAGTCAGTCTGTTCAATAATTTGGATAATCTCTAAACAACTGTGTTCTAGCCATATCAATGTCCCATCCTCTGAGATGCTATTGTGAGAGCACTCTGAGCAACACTGGAGCAACTGAGTAAGTGTCAGAAGCACTATTTCCTAAATTATCACCTAAAATCTATTTGAGTGTAAACACACACACAAATACACAAACATCTAAGAATTCTACCATTCTTTTCTATTTTGGGTTTAAAACTACAAATACCAGACGTGGCCTAGAAAACAGGAAACAAGGTTCAGCAGGAAATTTCTTTACTCAAATTTTTACAGTGGTTCCATGGTAGTTTAAAATATTTCATTTGGAAAGTACACAAAAACATGAGAAATATCTCCTCCTGTCTTGCAGAAGGGCAAAATTTCTACCGGACACTACACTGAAAACTTGAGCACACTTTGCATTTCCCTGGTTGGGGGCTGAGGCTTCCCTTTGTGACTTACTTATCCTGCTGAACTGATGTGTTTCCCTGAGAAACAGTAAGACGACTAAAAACATTCATTTCATTACGGGGCCGGCTTGGTGGGGAAGTAGGAGGTGACAGACTAGCCTCTGGGGCTCCAGAATCTGAGCTACAAAAAAAAAAGAACATCTTCTTTAACAGGTTATGAATGGTTAGAATAGTTAAATGCAACATGCCTTAATCGTTAGATGCTCTTTTCTTAAGCAAATAATCAAGACTGTAATACTAGCTACAGATATTTCTCGGAGAAGGCAAAAAGCTTAAGGCTGCAGAGTGCAGGATGGCATAATGTTAAAAGAATAAGTGGTAAAAGTGAAAGCTGCAGGCAGAAAACACACATATAAAACAAAGGAATTCTTATAAAGTTGAAGGCTCTTAGAGATATTGATTACTTTGATAAAAAAAAAAAATAAGAGAGAGTAGTAATTTGCAAATGCTCCAAAGGACATTTTCTCAGGGCTCTGAGTTATTTTGTACAGAAAAACAACCTGGAAAAAACCCCAACCAACCACACATAATCTGAGCAATAAGTATCAGCACTGACAAACTGTCCTGGAAGAAAAGAAATAGAAAAATACAGATTTATTTTTCAAGAAAATTCAAGGTTCAAAGAGAAAATAATTTAAAAGGATCTTACAGTTTTTGTTCTTTTGTCTTTGTCTTTTCCATTGTTTTCTCATAGACTTTTCTCTTTGCTAAAGGTGAAGGCTCAGGTATCTTCTTCTCTGGAAGAGATGGTTGTCTCGAACTAAAACAAGAGCAGTCATTATCTCACTCTAAGGCCCTTCACAGAACTTGGGTTTCTTACATTACCTGTCATTTTCTCAACGTGACTTCAAATTTTAGAACATAGTTAATCTATTATCATCTCTCTTGAATTTAGGGACTATAAACTTGAATATAAAAATATACCAAGCTATTAACATTCAAAGTTGATCAACATATAGAGTCAGATACTGAATAGTTAAAGGAGATCTACTAATTCAATAATAAAATACACTCACTAAAAGAAATACAGTGGAGTATGCATCTCAAATTAAGATCATGGAAATTCTTAAATTTCAGATTCCACATTTGCATCTACAATAGACCATTTAGAGACAACAGTGAAATCACAATGACTCTTATACACAAATGAAACTTTGCAGTAACATATTCATGTTAATTAGGAAGCAAGAAAAGGTACTTCCCATTGACAACCTGACTATTATAACATGGCATTTCTTTGTTCCCCACTTCTCTTCTCCCTTGCTTTCCATCCCTCATTTGTCTCTCCAGTTCTTGCTCTGAAACAATTCCAACTCAAAGTCACTGTGGTCTTACTCCCAACCTTTTATTCCCCATTAAAATTAGCAAAAATATCAAGAGGACAACATTAAAGCTGATACCCAAATGTTATCATTTCACCACAGTCAGACAAAAGAAAAAAGAAAGGAATCTGAGTGGTCTCTGTTCTTCTGAATTTCCATTTCTCACTAGTTGAGCAATCACAAAACCAATATTTTTTCCCATTTCTTTGTATTTAGAAGGATTTTTTTTCTATGAATATGAAACACTCATTAAAAGCAAGAAATCAGATTCTAAAAGTATTTTTGCTCCATGCAACCCCATTAAGCAGACAAAGTTCATTTGGCAGGCCCCCTGCCTGACATGGTTACTAGCATCCATCTCAGAGCTCTACAGGTTCTGAATATGCATAGCTCCAACTTCTCTACATGTTTTCCTTGAGAGGAGGTCTGTGCTATATTAAACCCACCTGGAGACTGGAATGCAGAACAACATGATTTAACATGGACAGCACAACCACGAACAGCTATTTGACTCAAGTAGATGAGACAGTCTCAAGTAAGCACAAACCTTAACTGGAATGTGCAGGACCTGTAGGACCTAGTGCCAAGAGCTGCATGTCAACCCTAGAGCTCCCCAGGGTCTTCAAGAGACAGGAGAAGGAGGACAAGTGATAATCTGCCTGGTTCTGCACAGAAGCCTAGCAGTTAAGTTAAAAAAAAAGGGGAGAAAGTGGGTCCAATTCCCTCAAGGCCTGAGCACCCATTTCTATGTAGGGCTCCTTTACCTTTAGGCATACTGTGAAAAGGACACCAAAAAAGTTGGAACAGGACACACTCCCTTCCCTCTCTCAATGCTGGACCAGTATGCATTTAGAAATAAATAAATCCTGATGTCACAAGGCAAATTCTGTGAATCAGGCTGACAGGTCTTCCAGCAAGGATGACAAACAGGCTATAGTGTCTACTGCCAGGATTGCTTATATGTCTACAGAGCAGCTGCTTGATTAAATAAACCAAACCAAACTGGAACCCAAGCTCCACTGCCTCACATTAGCATTCTGCATACTCAGCCACGGGGCAGCTTTCACTTGTTCACTCTCTAACTGACCCTGAGTCTTCCATCTTTGACTCCACCATGGAACATCATGAGAAGAGGGTGTAAATAGCATCATTTTCTGAATTCTTTTGGAAAGCCTGGGAATGCAGATATTATAAAAATGCTGTCTTGCTGGAATGAACTTCGTAAGCAAAGGTGTAAAAAAGCAGGTGCATGATGTCAATGGCCTAACAGAAAAGGAGCAGGACACATACCTACTTCCAGGTTTCCAGACCCTTTTTACATTTGCCAGGACATCAGACATCTGAACTGAGCTGACACAAGTCCTACAGAAGAAAACTATACTCTGAATAAGCTGCTGTGGATGAGTTGAACATATCAAAGGACAACCACACTAACCAACTTTGTGAACAGAATTCCAATTAAATTAATTGTTGGCCATATGTATTTAGGTGCCTCCCTAAGTAACAAATCACACAATGGTCTGGATTGGAAGGGACTTAGAGATCATCTAATTCCAACCCCTTTCCCTTAGGCAGGAACACATTCCACTAGACCAGGCTGCTCTAAGCCCCATCAAACCTGGCCTTGAACACTGGAGCATCCACAGGTGCTCTAGGTAACCTGTTCCAGTGTTTTGACACTCACAGTAAAGAACTTCTTCCAATATCTCATGTACATCTATAATCTTTCAGTTTGTAGCCATTACCCCTTTTATCCTATCAACACACACTCTTGTAAGAAGTCTGTCTCCACAGACCTAAGAAAAATGAGGGGGTTCCAGAATGGAGCAGTTTGTACATATGCAGGCATCTAAATTTGCACCTAAACATATAATTAATTTCTGTCACTTTGAGAACACATATTTTGGATTAATGTTACAGCTTCTACATCCCCGAATGCTGCTTAAGTGGCACAAGAGAAAACATTTTCTGCAGGTAAGATCACAATCTGCTCCTGATTAATATATTTTATCACAAGATATATGCTGGCACCACAGGCCCATAAGGGAAGGCCAGGTCGCTCATAAAGACAAGCTCTCTTCAACTATGACCAGATAAACCAGCACAAGTTCTAGTTTTGAAAAAACATAGGCACTTGCAGTCAGAAAGTCACTGCAGATTGATTGGGGGAATATTTGATCACTTATCTACTAAAACATGATCAATAACAATTCATTATGTGAGGCCTACTGCTGACTGAATTGATTTTTCGACAGCATGTAACTCTCAAATGCTTGCTGAACACAGTTTTGGAAAAATCCTGTTTTGCCTTTTTGCTGGCTCACTTTCATTAATGGATACATTCTAGAAGATGGATTGAGGCAAAAGTTGGTATTACCTGAGTCTTGGATGTCAGGTCATAACACTTGATGTTTTAGATCTTGAAGCTTCAAAAGTCTCTACTCATCTCATGCTAACTGCTGAAACAAGTGGGTTTTCTCCACCTATGCTCACCCTCAAGAGCATTCTTTCCAAGCAGATTCTATTTGCTCTGAAGCCATCAGCACGGGTTAATAATTGCTGTCAGCAGTGTTTTACTGTTCATGATTGCCACCCCAAGCACATGCCAGAAATACATAGTAAAAAAAAAAAAAAAAAATTGCAAATGTACATTAGGTAGAGACTGCTATAAAAATATTATGCAAATAGGACAGGAATATTAAAAGATGCTTAACTCCAGAACGTGTAACGTGAAGACAGCTATGGGACACTGATTTCCACATCACTGAGTGTGGGAAGTGCATTTAATTTACACATGAGCTTATGCAACATCGGAGCTAGTACCTAAAAAGCCAAGAAAAGGGTCTCTAGAAATGAATGGCTAATAACCAGCAGTGGTATTGGTAGGTATAAAAAGAACAGCAAGAGCAAGTGAAAAGAAAAAGAGTGCGTGTGAGAGACATCTGCTGGTCCCAAAGTAAAAAGACAAAAATATTTTTAGTTCTGTTTAGAATCAAGAGATACTTTCAGTTAGTAAAAATGTTCTGCAGGTAAGTGCAACCTGCAAACAGAAAGGATTTTTGAGGATTCATAATATCTAACATCTTCCTTGCAACTTTTTACTTGCATACTCTATTGTTGCAGAGACTTCTCCATTATAAGCATGGTCCATACAAGACAACTCACAAAGATTTTTCCTAATAATTAGGACCATATACAAAAACCACATTATATAAAGTTTGGGGGTTTTTTTGTTGGGTTTTTTTTAATCTCTCTGTTGTTCTAAGCAGATTCTCACTACCTCCCTGGAATGTGCATTTCCCATAGCACTAATACTTCAAACTATTCAAAGTATTAGAGGGGTTTTTCCCTCTACTTAGAACATGGTTACAATAACTTTACTATAACAAAGCCACTTAACAGAACTTACATCTTCAGTAAGAACCACAGTACTTACAACATTGCATTTATACTTTCTAGAGTGGTGATGGTAGAAAGGAAGGAACTTTGTCAGTATTATTTAGTAAGCTTCAAGTATATCAACCTCGTTTGTAAAGTTAAAATAATAGATTACAAGAAATTGGCAACATGCATTTTTCAAAAGCAAAGGATAATTAGTACAGCATGGCCAAACTTACATGCTGCCTATTTTAGAAGGTAAGCCAGATGGTGGGGGTATAAACTCTCTGTCCCTAGCAGAAGCATCATGTGCATCAGCAGCCACCCCACTTTCTTGGGTTTCTGCAACTGAGGCGATAGAGCCAGCCAAGGCAGAGTCTGCAGCACTACTGTCAGAGACCAGGTCACTGCTGGCTGCATACAGCAATTCCATCTGGGTGGTGGTCCTGCGGCGGGCCTGGAGACAGACAAAAAACAAACTGCCACTTTAACATGCAGTGCTGTGTGTCAGGAGTTCTACACTCAAGCTGATCATCAGCTGGCAATTAGCATCCCCCTCAAACACTTGGCAACTGCCTTTGGAAACTAAATCAAGAAGCTCACCTCTGCTTTTGGGCAATGATTTCAGAGAAGATAATTCAAATTCAATGGCATGAAACACTGATTTGACAACTGGTTTCCAAGGCTATCCTTTCAACCAGCTGCCCATCAATACTACATGAGTACAATATTACTCATCTACAGTTTATTCAAATGAAATGTCATAAAGCAGAGAGGTATTCCTCTCTTTCCTCACTTTATTAAGCAAAGTGTAAATTTAAATAGCTACAATTATACCGGTGTGACGTCTAACATCAATGCTTCTTCTCATATACAAACCTTACTTCTTACTAAGTTTAAGTCCCCTCAAAAGTCCACATGAATTAAGATTCATTCAGAATTTCAACGATTTAATAACAGAAAAGCTCACAAAGGAGCTAAGCTTTGTGCAATACAGTAATTTGTAAAAAATGGATCATATATGTTAGGTGTGGTTTTACTGTGAAATTAAGATCTATTCCTCAGGGAAAGAAAGACCAATGGGGAAGACAAAGATCCAACCTGAACTGAGCCATTTCAAAAACAACATGTTTATTTCATAGCATTTCAGACCAAACTCACTTAGTTAAACAGCGCAAACAGCTGTGCACCAAGGAACGTTACCAAATAATGAACAGCCAACACAGATGCTTTCTTTCAAAGCCAACTGCAGTTGGAAAGGTAGAGGCTAAGCTTCTATTTACTTTGCAAACTCAGTTTATGCTCCTGTGAGCACAGAAGCAAAATTGCTATCAGTGCACATTTCCAGTTCCCATTGCCATTAATATTAAACTATAGTCAGCCTAGATATATTACTCCAATGTCAACTGTAATTAAGATCCTGGAAGTGAAACTTTTATTTGTTTCATAAACTACCTCAAGATTTCTGTGACAAATTGCAAACAATAAGCATGTTCACAGTTCCCCCTGGCAATAGCATTGAACTGTAGCCTAACTAATACTAATCTGCAAAACGACACCAGTTTGGAGTGCAAGTAACTGGAAGAACATATCTCTTTCTGGAATTCTGAAATACTGAAGTGATAAAAATAACTGCTTTTTAGAGAGGAGTGCCACACAAAATCATATTGCACACAAATCACATGAAAAGTACATCATTTTACCTTTTGCACATCTTCATTAAAGTCTCTTGGGCAAAGCAAGAGCATACCTTCTCCAGAAGGTATCACTAACTTATGAATTATCATAGAATCACTTAAAAGACATGTAGAAGAATTATCATCATAATCACTGTCCATCCTACCTTGCTTTTGGGCTTGACTTCACCACAAAGCTTCAAGAGATCTGAAGATAATGAACTAAAAGAAAAATTGCATCACAGTTACACTTACTTTTATACACGAAGTCATACTTTTTCAGATGTGTATTTTTATTTTATTCTTCTTTCTACTGAAATCATGAGCAAAGTATAATGAAACAATGTCATGGGCAAAGTATAATGAAATATTAAGAGATATTTCTAAAGGATACATGATTTTGCATTACAAAAGGAGGAAATTACAATATTTTTTCTAGAATCAGTAGTAACGAAGATTTTCTCACCTTCCTTCTGTTCCAGGACTGTGCAAAGGGGCATCCTCATCAGTACTATCTTCCAAATTTTCTAGAAAATTTCCAAAAGAGTAACATTAGTTTGTCCCTCTACAACAGGATGTGAAGGCTTTAAGTGCTATACAAAACAACTCAGACAATGTTGAATGTAGATGAACAGAAAACAAAAGATAAGGATTCAAAATATCTTGACCATTTTCTATCCAGCCCTCACTGAATTTTCCTGGCACGTCAACTAACGTTTTTCATACAATCTAAATACATCATACACCTAAGCATACTGTGCCAAACATGGTCCTCTATCTACTGTAGAAGAGCAACAGAGATGATAGAAAAACAAACTCTAAAAGGAAATCTGAAAGAAAGCAGATAAAGCAAAGAAAATTATCTGCAAGACATGGAAGATATGGGATGTATATCGATGGGCAGTATGAATGTCTCTCCTGTTTTTTTTTTCATCGTCTTGGAGCAAGACAGAATCAGCCTGGCTATAATGAAAAAGAAAATTACATTTTTAACTAGCTAGTGAGCTGAGGCTCAGCCTCCTCTGATACAGAGTGCCAGCATTTGAGCTGACAAGAAGCAAGCACTTTATTAGTATATAAGGATTTGTTTCAGAAGAGGATGATGCTACCACTTAATATTAGAGAACGGCTTCCTAAAAAGAGATTAATTTCTAAAGGAAGCTCTTCAGTAGAAATGTTCCTGCAGCAAAAATGGTACACAAGTCTGTCCACAGAAGACAAAACCAGCATGCATGCCACACACTAACACTGTCAAACATCCAATTAACATGTCTGCATGCAAACGGTGCAAAACATTAAGCTGAGACAATGAGTCAAGGGCACGTGTACAGTCAGTTCCAAACTGCTGGGAAAGCGAAACCCCTAACTTGGCATGTTATCCTAATAATGCATTTTAGGCATAGATCAAGGACATAGTTAACACATTTTTGCAAGCAAAGTCCCTTATTTTTGAACATACTCATGAAATATTGAGGATTAAATAACCTTATAATGACATTCCACTACACCTCCCCTTTACTAGTAGAGACACTGACTTTCCTTACTTAATATTTCAGTCAAAAAGCAGATACCATTTGCAATGCATAGAACCAATATGTTTCTACCCATACTAAAACAGGTTTGTCCATTTTTAAAGTGCAAGTTCATGCTTTGGAGAAAGAGAAGAAAGATATGCAGATTTCAGTTGAATTTTGAGAAGGAATGGAAAAAAGAGAAGGAAAATACTGTCTTTTGTGTATGCTGCATCTAAACATGTTTCCTGAAAAAGTTAAAACCATCAACCTAGAACAAACACCAACAATGCACTTCAGAGTTACTCAACTGCTGCTTTAGCTTTAACGATATGATCTTAACTATCAGGAATACAACAATAGTATAAAGAAAGCAGGGTCACAGGAATAGCACTCTGAATTTTCAGGGGTTTTTTGTTCCATCCTGGATTTGAGGCCAGATCAAACCTTTCAATACTTATTATTATTGTTGTTATTAGTGTTTTTATTATTGCTATTATTATGTGCCTTCTGTAAAACTGTGGATTTAGAGTTCTGCTCCTTTCAGTAAGACAAAAGCAGCATCCCTAAAATAAATGTATTTTTAAAAAAATATAGGATTCCTACTAGAATTATGTTATTTCATCCCCTTCTCATAAAAAACTTGTGATTTTTTACAGGTAACTAAGTAGAAAGTGAAGAATGACCATAAAAGATGGGATTTTATTTGTAGGCTCACTCTCATGTGACTTGATGAGTTTCTTCAGTTTGCCTGCAATTCAACACAGGAAGAGTGCCCAAAGCCCCGAGATAGAAACCAGTGCACAGAATCAACAAAAAGGTAGAAAGAGTAAGATTCTGCAAGAGTGAGAAGAGAAGAAAGGAGAAATAAAGTTAGTAAAGACACTAATGTTTGCAGGGATAGCTGCTAGTAAACCAATGATTGCAGAACAGGTAGAGAATTTTCTGATTATTCATCTTCATCCTCATGCAGTGGCAACTGGACGGTACCAGAACAATGCCATACACCAGCACAGTTCACCCAGAAGAAATGACATTTGACCAGCCCTCTCAAAATCTGCACATAGATGGTTGTGAGTCACATCCATGAATGTCCAGATGGAAAGGAAAAGCAGCTCCCACAGCTCCTCAAAGAGGAGTCACTTCAGCAACATTCAAAACTCTATTTCATGGTCATTTTAACTCTTCACAAGAGCAGATGGGATAGTGAATGGCAGCTAGTTCATCCACCAAGACTGATGTGCACTGAAAATCCATTCAAGTCAAAACCTGAGCCTGTGATGTACTTTTCTGCAGACTGAAATTTCTTGTCTATACTTGACTGCAAGTGCACAACTACACTGGGGAACGTTCAGGCTTTTTTGAGCCAAGTGTATTCAAATGGCTAAGAACTTTTGAAGATATTGGATCTGAAAGCAGGCATCAAGAGAGCGAATCACAAACACCCTGGAAGTGCAATCCCTTTGCTTGGGATAGGGCTCTCTGTGCTCCACCACTGAGATGTCAGGCATCCTGGTGAGACTGATCTCAGGACCTGCTGCCACCCACGCTTCTACCTACAGCAACTGTGTCAGGCCCTGCACCAACAGAGTCCCTGCAAACCAGCTGGCAATCCCAGCATCAAAGCCTCACTACAGCAGTGTCTGAACTCCCTGAAGCTCAAAAGGTTTGGTCACTAGTGATCCACAAAACACAGAATGCCAACCGTTGGGATTTCCACTTGGACCTAGGTTAGTGCACATATTCAGCTGCATTTCCTTCCCGTAAAGTGTTAGCAGAGTCCTGAGTGGCTTAGATACTCTAAATGCCTCCTATCATGTTTGCAAAGTGTTAAAAAGCTTCTTTAATGAGATAAAACTCTATGAAAAATTTGATGACAGAGCTACTGTTTCAATACATTTAGCAAGTGGCTTTTCACTGCTTCAAATGTTAATAAGTAAAAACCTGTCCAGAGCTAAAGAAAATGCAATGCTGTCAGCATAAACAATGCTCCAACAGGGGTGAACATACACATACATTAAAGGCCTGTTCTAGAGACCCTGTGATACTACAAATCACTGAGGTTCCTGAATAAATAACTGGCTGCATGCAGCAAGATTCCCTGACACAGATCTTCAGGTGTCACCTGACAGGAAGCTGGCAATGTTATCACCATCCCTAGATTATGATCTATACACTTCCAAGTAGTTTTGTGCTTTTGAAATGCTGTGCAAACTAGCACAAGACAGCATAATGTGATTACAAATAGCACAAGACAACACAAAAGGAATTATCACTGGTAACAGGAATATTTTTCTCAAGTTCCAAATACAGCCAATCTTTTGGAGGGAAGAAAATTAGCTTAATTCATTTGGGAATAGAGCAACAGCAACAAGAGACTTATCGCAAAATCAGTGAAGCCAGTAACTTAAACCCAATTGAAAAAGTGAGATATAATCCTGCATTCTGTACAATGTTTACATTACAAAAGGAGCTATTTGCAAAAGGTTTAAAATGATCTGCAAGTTAAGAATTGCCTTTTTTCAAAACTAAGAAGATGAACAGAATTTGTCACAACAGTAGCATATCACAAAGTAGTTTTATGTAATCTGAACATACTTTGGGTTCGCAAGCACCAAGTTATAAATTTAAGTACAGCTCTGCTTACTGTCTTCACTTTTAACTACCACAAGGGCTACTATCATGAGAGCTAGGGGTGGTTTCAGAAAGGAAGAAATGCTCTTTAAGCTCATGATAATGAGTACATTTGCTAAACAGTTCATGCAAACTTCACACACTCACAAATTCTAAGATGCATCAGTTAGTGAACATGAATGAATTAGTAACTCATGCAGCTGTACAGTACACAGAAAGCTAAACATACTTACCCAGTGGTATGCTATCTAGGTCTGTGTAAATACAGCAACAAGGAAAAAAAAGCAACATTCCAATCAAAACATATCCATTTATAAAAAGAAATAAAACAAAAGTACCCAAATGTATTCTTAATTTTTCTTAGCATCATCTCATGAGAAGTAGAATAGATGCCGTAATGACATAAAATGCTAATCCAACATTCCTAGCGTATGATGACTGAATGGGAGTGAATTTTCAAATTGCACATTCAGAAGTTAAAACAATTCCAAATTGTAAAAACAGCAAGCAGAATATTTGCATTTTAAAAAATCTCACTAATAAAAAAATTTTGTTTCCTATATTTCACTGTTGAGAGGGTCTACTTAAAAATGTCATACATGCATGTCAATTGTGAAGTATAAAATGTTAATATACAGCATCTATTCAGAAAAGAAATAGTCTAGAATGCCCAGTACAGCATGCACAAAAGGACATGCAGCTGACTATTCAGAAAACAAGATGAAAAGATTACCTTGCAAAGCATGACCCAGAAAAGCATCAAGTTCAGGATTTAATTCAGCTTTTTCTTTCAGCATATGAAACAGCAGTTGGTTTTGAGTAGCACTAGTAATTTCTGTCTGCTTAAGGCGTCCCTCAAGAACTTTGATCTGAGCTTCTTTCTGAGCTGCTTGGAGACCCTAGGAGAAAGAAAGATGACAAATGTTTTATCACAACCCTTGTTTTACAAAAGGAAAATTGTTAAAATTTAAAAAAAAACTACAAACACAAACAATGTGTACATTGCAGCTGCCTTCTCACATCCTGAAGATCAGGTGTCAAAAAAGAGTCTTTTTATTTCCTTCACCTTTTAAAGAGCCTCATTAAGCACTCCTTTAACTTGCATTCCTCAGACTGCCTTGCAAATAGGCATCTAGTGGCTAAGTGAGACATGACTCCCAAGTGCAATTCAGTGTCTTCACATTTTTTAAGAGTAGCAAGCATCTGAAATGTCAACACCTCCACTTTTCACAAATAACTGCTTTTTAAAAAATTATTATCTATGATACTCTATGACAAAGAACAAGGGGGAGGTGAAAGTGGGACAGGGTGGAACCCAGAACTATAATCTTTTTTATACAATCACTCAGTGAACTTTCAGCTTCTAATGAAAGATCTGAAGGCCTAACTTATGGCAGAATTCATTCTAAAGAAACATCCCTCAATCCATGGATTGTTAGGAATTTTTTAGTTGCAGAAAATACAGCCAAAGAAACTTACAGGAAACAGTTTCCAAATAGATTTCCAAGTTCCAAAAGGATCAGTATGGAAAAACGAAGGTACAACACATCTCAAAGACTTGTAGGGCAACAGTGGACTTTGAGTACTAGTGCTTGAGTAACAACTGTAGCCCTATGAATCTACTACATTCTGACTGAACTAAAGCTACATATCAATAGTCACATTTTGCAGGTGAAAACAAACAATAGAACGGACAGTAGGCGTGACCAATTTTGCAAAAAAAAAAAAAAATCCCTTCAGCTTTTCTGTGTGATAATTACTAAACAACAAGATGATAGAATCATTCACATAATGGAGCTTTTTATCATCATAAAGAGAAATTGTTAACAGAGTGAGTCAGAGGCACTTTTTTCACATTAACTCTGTTGCAAGATCCATTCAAACACATCCAAGGGCTGGAAAAATATTGAAAGATTGAAATTCCCAGAAGCCAATCTGATTGTGGAAATTTTCTTTACCCTTTTTTTTTCCTCCATGGATTTTTGGATTACCTGCACAGTGATGAATCAAGAAAGCAAAAGAAACCCCAGAGAATTGGTCAGGGAAGCTGACCCAAAGACAGTTTCAGTTATCATTAAAATCTTTGACTCAATGAGACTGAGTACCATCCTCCAGATAGAAATAAAAGCAGCAGCAAGAGCACACAATTCATGTGTCACAGGGCTACAAGTTGCCAAATACTTATTTTGGAAACATGAAAGAAAATATATGTCCCCAAGACCTTCAGAAGAATCCACGTGGCTCTACTCCAACTGAAGTATGTCATGGGTCAAGGTAGAACATTAAAAAAATTATTTGAGGTTTATATTTGTACAAAGGTGGTTGAGCCAGTCTTTTAAAAAGGATCCTGAGCTCTCTTTAGGAGTTTGCTGAAAAACAGAGATTCATTTAATTACAAAAAGCTAGTGCTTTCATAAGAACAACATGGGCTAATTAATACAGTGAAGTAGACTCTACTGGGACTTGAAAAACAGGCTGTAAGTTAAAGAGGATGGCAGATCTCAAGGGTCTTCACACTGAGAATCAGCATAACTCAGTAATGTTGACCAGCTTTACTTTGTTTTACACACATTAGTCACATCTTTATATCAGCACAACACATGCGGCCCTGGCACATGCCATAGTCTGGCACACACATACTTCACTTGACACATTACCTTATTGATACCCATCATAAGGAAGTGATCAAGCAAATATCGAGCTTCTGTCAAAGTGCAAGCATTAATCACTGCTGTTACATCCAAGGTCTCTCCTTCTTCCTATATGCATAAGAATAAGCCCAGTCAGATTGTGAAAAAGTCCCAAGAATTATATTAATTTATTGCCAGCATACTAGAAAGCAACAGCTTTGACATTTAAATGCTTTGCAATCTTAGCTTACATTATGCTCTTGACATTAAAACTCAGGTACCAATTGTGTAAGTGTTCATCTCAAACTTTACATAAAAGTTTTCACCAATTTTCACTTCCTGGCTCAATAATTACACAGACAAATGAAAACTAATTTCTAAATGACAACATTTTCAAGGCTAACAGAGTTGTGTTTTCTTTTCCCCATTTTACCATTTTTGCAATAATATTTGACCTACCTTTGCTTCTTCCATTTGCATAATGTTTGCTTGGCAGTCAGAAATGCTGTCATTAATGTAGTCTATATTTGCAGTTACTGATTCCATCTCCTCATTTATGTTTTGGACATTTCTATCTGCTTCACTGCCACCCCCACCCTTGATGAGCTTCTCTCTTTTCTTTGAAAGCTTATCTCTTCTTTTGGTGAGTTCTTCACGTTGCTATTTTCCACAAAGACATAATATTACAGAAAAAGGAATTAGTAAGCCCTTGGAACATTAAGGTGTCATTTTGTTTTCCTTCATTTGCTACAGTTTAACTAACATATCATTATTTCCAGGGGAAGAAGTTGTAAAAGTGAATACAGTAATCTATTTGCACATGATGCCATACATGTGCTTCTTAGTTCTTACTAAGCACAGCAACCCCATAGTTCAAATGCTTACTGGAGTCAAAAGTGTCTTCACTGCCTTCGGTAGATTTCCCCCACTTTGCCAGCGCTGCCACAACAGCAATGAATTTACAGCAAACATACTTGCAGTGCTCCCTACTTAACAGCATGATACAGCTAACAGTGCACAGCAGATCACCCACCGTAAGCAACCTGTTCATATCTGCCTCCATATTGGAAATGGTCATCCTCTGCATAATAATATCAGTCACTCTGCGTTCCAGCAACTGCCACTTCATCCTGGCTGCCTTTGAGGAGTAAACTCTGCTTGTCACTGCTTTCCGCTGGTACTTCTTTCTGTGATACAGTCAAGAGAAATATAAAGCTAAGTCTAAAGCAGTGCAGTTACAAATTTGAATGTTGAAAGGATCAGGCTGGAATATTTTTCACAACTTAAAAATTTTATGCAGAAATTCTTGTAGGTTTTCACAGCACCAGACAGCTACCTCTATCCACTCTTAACATGCTGCACTTGAAAAACAGGTATCAAACACTGCAGCATCTTTCATGACACACTATTGAGTTCAATTGCTACATGGGTGTTGTTCCCTATTTAACAAGGGGATCTGTTTAAAACCACAGTGAAAAACCACAAATAAGCCTGATACACAGAACTGCATTTTCCAAGAAGTTTTTCTGTGAACTTAACACTGCTGGCATTGGACCACCAAGGTAATTTCTCTCAAAGAGCAGATTTAAAAACTCTCAAGACTTCAGAATCCAGTTTATGCGACTTGCCGTAAAATGCCGTTCTATGTTATTATATTATTGTCTTAAACCCAGAAAACTGAAATTGCATTTGGTAATGGTAAAATACCCATTTTATGAGCACTACATGATAACAGTTGGACAAAAACCAGTTCCTGCAACATGTATCATCACAACCGTGTCTACTAGAAAGCCCACGCAAATTTCAGTTCTTATAAGAGGGTCCTATAATGTTTTAACCCTTACCCTGTTCCATTTGTTGCAGTTACAGATAATGCTTGAACCCTTGCAACAGGAATTCTCATCTTCTGCTGTGCTGCTGTTCTAGAGCCATCATGCTCGCCTGACAAACTAGAACTTGCTTCCTGCATGGAATGCTCAGGCAGACTCAGCTTTCGGCTGACTTTTCCTGCCACTTTGTCAGACAGAGGCCTGACTTGCCGACGAAGGGCTGTGACCTGAAACACAAATTGTGCAAAAACACGATTAACTCTCCCAAAACTGAGTTCTAAGTTACAGCAATACAACATCATTCTGTCTTCAAAGATGCATTGCTGTTTTTCCACAGTACCTCTTCAGTTTTGCGACGTAAGATAACTTCTTGGTTTCTTTTCTGAGCTTCCAGAAGCTTGAGCTGATGCTGTGAAAAAAACAGAAGCAGCACATGATATTTTTTCCATTATCTCTCACAAGGACTGCATTGTATAAACAAAAAAAAAAAAAAAAAAAAAGACCTCTACACATTATTGTAAATCTGCAAAATTGCTGTGACATGAAGACTCAAGTCATGATTGTTTCTTGATCTTCCCAGTGCAGAACAAAACTAAGTGTTTCACTGTATCAATTCTATCAAAAAGAGTAATTCCATGAAAGCAAGGTGGTAGCAACAACTTTGTGAAGATTTACTAATCACTAATTCACTGATAACATTGATATACACACTCAATAAGCACAACAGGAAATGGAAAACTTATCACCTGAAGTTAGGAGCTGTGTTTGCATGAAGTCAACCCCAATTTTTTGCATTTTCACTGCTAAAAATATACAGGTACATGCCTGCCTCAGTGAATGCACATACACGGTGTGTGCCTGCAAGCAGAAGCACATCACAATGACCCATGCTTATTCCAAATATAAGTTCTTTATCTGTCAAATCACCTCTCGTTTGCGTTGCTCCTTTTTAAGCTGTGCAATCTCTCTATTTCTTCTAGATTCAGTCATTCTAGCTTTCTCCTGCTCTTCTTTCATTTGTTTCATCAAGCGAACCTGTAAAGAGGTCATCACTTAGAAAAGCTGTCCACACTGAAGTGCTGCTCCCTGCCCCCAACCATATAGTTTTCTCTTTAAACTGCCATTTTCCAGTATATTACATGCTTTTAGCCATTTACCTCTTCCATCTAATGCCTTCTTCACTCAATACACAATAACAGCTAATAAGCTGGGCAAGCTTATGAATATTTGATATCTTAATTTCTGTTCATTACACCTAAAAGCTACCCTCTCCCCCAGGAACAGCCTGGTGCTCGCATCTTTTCTATTTTCAGACTTTCAAGTAGATAACAGCAAGAACAGGTAGATGGATGCACAGAAGATTTCAACCCAATTTTCAGTGAACATTCATTGTGCAACACTTCAATTTACTGAAATATACCTTGGTTTTCTTCATCTCTGTCACCTCCTGCTGCAGTTTCTTCAGCTGCTTTTCATATTGAGACTGATTTTTAAGCAATCGTGCATGTTCCTTTTGCGCTGTTTGAAGTCTCTGCAGTTCTTTATTCATGGCTTGGAGTTTCTTTTCATATTCTGACTTGATTTTTTTTGCCTTTTCTTCTGAATAGGTCTCTACAGAACCTAGAGCAAAAGGGAATTCTTAATCTGTTTTTGTTTGGGGTACTTCTCCTTTGCCAGCCACAGCAGATAACTACTTCCTCTGCTTTAGCATTATCTACAATACCTTTAAAACAACCTAATTTGTCTCTAGTTCCTGCCACCTGCACTGCTTAAACTTTCCACCTTGCATGCATTCTGGGATAAGAGATCAAGTATTAACACTTTCCTCTGCCTTCTTTGCAACAAATCTGAGCACCTGAAAGCACAAATACACACATTCACACATCTGTACACAGGAGTATAACACTCCCCAAAGCCATCAAGCCCAGTATTCCTCTTTGACATGATAAATGGGGAAGGTTTAAGGAATAACAGGGGAATAGCAAAAGCAGAGACAGTGTATAACCATATAGTGTGTATTTAAAAAAGAAAAAAACAAACAAAATACTTTCCACAGCACTCCCAAAGTGCAGTTATTTGTGGCTTGGGACTCCTGAGTCATAGGAGGTTTGTCATCTCAATACTAATACATATTTTAAAAGGTTTGGTCTGCAAAACACTTATGAAAAGTCACTGAACCTTGTTCTTATTTTTATGCAAATAAAAAGAAAGTGGGGAGGAAAGAACACAAAAAACCCTTTTAATTCAGGAACTATCTCCAGGATTATGAGAGCTCTTAAGAAAACTGAAAATGCTTATTCACCTGAATCAAATATATGTCAGTAGCAATACATTTCAAAAAATTATTCTCTCAGTTCTGATAAAAACTAGAATGAGTAAAGAATGATTCACTGGCATTATAGGTACAAACTACATTTCTGTTTTCTGCAATTTCTCATCAAATTTGAAAAAGAAAATGAGAGAAGTAGAAAACAGTTCAACTTGAACAGCTTATACAAGATCAATGATTTTGTAATTCTTACCCAGGTTTTGAAGAACCTGATCTCTTTCAAGCTGAGTGTCTCGAATTTTATGTTGCAGCATCATTAGTTTCTCTTCATACTGTTTTTTCAGTGTTTGCAACCTTCGCTGACTGTTTTCTAGCTCATCTATCAGTTTCTGCTTAATGGCTATTTCACAGGTGATATTTGCCAAGTCAGCTTGATAATTTTCTAAAACAGAAAGATTTTTGTTAAACTAACAGCAAGGACCACAGAAATACAGATATTCCTTGCAATCTTAGGGTCACTGTAAATACATATTGTGCACAGGAGGATTCCACACAAATCACAATGCACCACACAACCTTTTTATCTGCAATTCATGTTAAAGTCTCCTTCTTAAACACTTTCAATCCTAGAACTGGGGAAGAGGTAGTGAAAGATGTCACACTAGATCACAGTTGCCTCTATGTTGTAACTACTCCTATTTAAATTGCATTATCAGCAATCTGACCTTTCCCATCCAAAAGGCTTCAAGATGTCAGTCACATCTCAGGGCTGAAGAATAACTGTCACTCATAAACCCAGAAAGTTATATTAGGAAAAACTGACTGTTGGCAGACTCCAAATTATGACTTTCCCTTCTATAACTCTTAGAAAAACACAGTCAGAATTCTCAGATGAGAGACCCCATCTCAGTTATGGAAGTAGAATTGTCAAGGGAAAAAGTAGGAGTAAAAAGCAAGGAAAAAGTACTAACCCACATGATAAATTAATGTAAGTTTAAGTAACTTCTTTAGCCAATTGGGCTTATATTTTGTTTTAGGATTATGTGCTTCAGAATACAGATATCAGTTGAGGATTATTATTTTTCAGGTTCCTGCTAATGGTTTGTGTGACTCTTAAACAAGAAGAAACAAAGAAACTTGGTTTGCCCATTTGGCCCAACTCACATGAGAGAATTGCTGGTGATGCTGTTTTTGACTCTTGCCATATAAAAATGAGGAAGTCTGATAGACTTCCAGCCTTTCAAAATTAAATTCTTCTCCATTTGCCAATGAGCTGATAGGAACTATCACCTTGGTGATTAGTCCAGAGGCATAAAATAAACCAGTATTTAAACCTTACACTTTGGATGTCTTAATCAAGGAAGAAACATTATCAAACACCAGACGGCCTTTGGTCAATTTCAAAACCCATAAAGGGACAGCTGATCAACTGTCTATTACATGTCTTAGCACCACAACCAAAAAAATAATTCACTGGACATACTCTTCACTGAGAATTACAGACAGTTGACAAAACATTTTCTTGCCTACCAAGACAGATATTTGACAGATATTTCTGTAAAACTCCACAGAATATTGCACTGACATCACCTTTTTCATCAGAGTCAGAATCTGATTCATCTGAGCTTTCAACAACTTCCATATCATCTTCATCCTCATCATCTTCCTCTTCTTCATCATCATGATCACTGACTTCCTGAATTTCCTCCTACAAAACACACAGACATTAAAGCACCCCCATATTTTTCCATGCTTCAATCATTTGTGACTATCACTGTGAAGCTGCAGTATTCACCTAGTCCATTCCCAATTTTCTTTCTATAACCTTGTAAACCTTTAAACAGACAATGAACAAGTAAACCAAATACTTACTCCCTCTAATTCATGATTCTCTCTCTCTGAAGTGCCTTTTTCATCTCTCTTCTCCTGCTCGTTGTCTGTGTTATCCTCTTTAACACTAGTAGAAGAGGCAGACACAAATTATTCATGAACTGAAATGGCAGGTGTTTCCCATCCCCCAAACCACTAAGTTGTAATTTCAAATATAGATGAAAAACAAAGTGTAGTTAAAAAAACGTACAGGTGCTGAGCATGGGTAAAACACAACTTCCAAACTTCTGCAGATAGTAAAATAATGCCTAATTACTCCTAATCTGCAAGGTAATAGTAATGATCAACACATTGTTCCAGCATACTGCACAACTGGGACAATCAGAATACACATCTGCATACTACAGCAGTACTCGTTTTGCATGGAAGTTGCAGTGTACCCAGAGTAGCTTTTACAAAACAATAGAAGAACATTCTGTGCATGTACAATGTACACTTTCAACCTATAACAGAGCCTACTGTACTTAGAATAGTCTTAAAATTTATGTATAAACCTTAAACATTATCCTAATTTGTCATACCATAACCACTCTTGATTAGTTATCTACATTGACATCAAGGGAATGCTCAAAATAGGCATTTATACAACAATAAAAAGGGTTCACAGCAGGGTTTTTTGGTTTTATTCTAAAGGTTTGGTGTATTACCCATTAGGGCAAGTTTTAACATTTTTAAGTGCACACTTAAGACATCACATGCAAATATAAAACAAAAAATCAGTGGCACTCTGTGAATTCTAACAGATCAGGTATCGGTCCCTCTAGTACTACATGCACAAACCCCAAAGCTCCAATGGATGGGATATTGTGACAGAATAGAGCAGACACCATAGAGGGTAATAATAAAAAAAATGTGGTTAGGATTGTATAATGTGGAATCCACCTCAACTAACTTCAACTGCATAAAAGTTTGGCAAGTTGTGCTGTCACTAATCAAACACAGAAATGCACATCTTCCTCCACTGATACCAAGAGGAGCTCAAATTCAAGATCAAACTCTTGGGCAAATCCAATACTCAGTGCAGTAACAAGAAATATACAGTAGAACATTTGGTAAGTGACACCTTCAAAACAGAGCTCAAATCTAAAAAGTGCCTGTTGAGTAACATAGTGCTTCTGTGTACACATGATTTTCTGTTGTATTACTTTTTAATCTGTTCAATGCTAACTGATTCCCTTCTGCCCCACTCATTACCAGTTATGAGCTGACCATGCACAAGGCAGAAAGCTTTTGCTTGGACCATCTGAATCCATGCAGCAGCTGAGGACTCTGGAATTAAAAAATCTAACCAGATTTGCACAGAAAAAAATGCCTAGCAGGGAACAGTGAGTCATACAATCTCATTTCCACAGATTCTCATCTCCCTCAAACCAGAACATGTTCTATGTTGGTTATTAAGTCTAAAAGATGGATCTTATTTGCAGTCCTCATGTAGACTGAGGCAAAGCCCCAGTTTTCCTTCCAGCTGCAGTCAGTACAGAACTAACCACTACAGAGAATTTGTGTTCTGCCTAAGAAAGGGAGGGGGGAACAGGAGGAAGGAGAGCCAGCAGCTCTCTCAGGCAGAACTGTACTGCTTAATGTGTATGCTACTGGTCTATGGATTCACATCATCTGCATCAATTCAGTGGGTGGGTTTTTTTGGATCAAAGTAGACAGCAGAAAAATAGAAAGTCCTTTAGTTTCACTTTTAATCATAATATACTTCTCTTTTTAGAGTCATCAAATTAACTGCTCTCTGTGACTGACTATTCATCTACTGGTTTGGCTGAAACAGAATGGGAGGAATGATCAAGGCTTCAGTTACAGGCTTTCAGAAACCAAAGCAGCAGACTTGACTGATGTGTGATGGTCCAAGACACTCTTGTTCTCACATGCCAAAATTACTATTCTCATATACTGCCTGCTAGACATTTCATACTATATGTGCTACTGCACCTTCCTCCTGCCTTTCATTTCACTTCGGCCATGCAAGAAAGAAAACAATTAATTCAACAGGAATTCCCAAAGGTGCCACCTCCCCACAAAAACTTGCTCAACACTGTGTAACTCCAGAGTCAACCTCAATTCCACAACAGAGGTTTCTTCCAGTTAAAACACTGTCTGAAAGTGAAAACCCAGGAAAGAATTCTGAAAAATTAACTACTCCTGAAGTACCTCTGAATCTGCCCAACTTCTTTTCATGTATGACAACCAGTTAATTGAAATGACAGGTAATTAAAAACCTGGGAAATATTCCAACCTTCTTTCTTCTTGACTGCTTTCCTCAAGTTTCTGTAGCCTTCAAAAGCACGAGGTACAGTATTGGAAGGCCAAGCCAATGAAGAACAAACCAGACAGTGAAAGCAAAAGTGATAAGAAGGTAAAAAAATGATATATATGAGCTTGCGGAGTTTAAAATGAAATTTTAAAAGATACCATCAAGAGACAACAAGTAGTAAAAAGGCAATACATCCTGGACAGTTGGAAAGTAAATAGAAAACAAAGAAGCAGCATATGTAGGTTAACTAATCTGCCACTGATAACAAGTGTAAATTCAAGTTACGCTAAGGAAGAAATTTTAGACAATATATTTAACTTTGCAAATTATTTCTAATAATGGATTAGGAAAATATCTCAATCTAGAAAAAGCTTTCTCCTCTTTCTCCACTTAAAATTGGCAGGTAAAATACTGAAAACTGCAAAGACTGCCACTGACCCAAAGTTATATATTCTCAGGAACATATCAGGAAAAAAACTAATGCACTAGTTTTACATAAACTGACAACGTATTGTAATATAAAGTAGGACTAAGAAATTTTTAGCATTAATATTCTGAATATAATTAACACAAAAACATCTTCAAACTGCATTCATGTTTTTGTTTGGATTTTGTTGTTTGTTTTTAAATAAAAAGTAGAAAACTGCAGCTTATTTTTCTGGGATTCAGAAAGTACATGTCAATAATTTCTTTTTACTTTTATAATAAATTAAAAAAAAAACAAACAAAACATGCACCAGAAGCAATGAGATGGACAAAATATTAGTATTTCTGCCTGTATGTTTTCCTCTTGAATAAATGTGGATTTATCGGTAAAAAAAGTCTGCACAACATATGTAAGCATAGAGATGGCTTAAAATTCATCAACTACTGAAATTCCTCATTTTCCATGATGACAAAGTTTCGAGCAAGAGCTTTTGCTGCCTTTTCACCTTATACTGCCTGCCCTCTTCCTTTGGTATCAGCTAGGAGCTAGCACACTGAACCCCACGTAACTTTCATCACTAATTTAGTTTAATAAAGGTTAGGGGAGTCAAAAGAAAACAGAAATGGTTACCAGGTATATAAGGCTGACTAACAACTGAAAAGAACGTGGAAGATTTGCTCAGGGGCTTCTAGTGGATAAGTCACACTTAGTCACACTGTGGGACATTCCAAGCATGTCAGTTTTTCAGTAGGCAAAATATTACTGTTGTGTAAACTGTTTCCAAAAAATTTCATGGCAGGTGCTTATTAAAGGCTACAGATACACAACAGTACATACCTTCTTCTCTTTCAGAACCTTGCTCTTAGGCCTTCAGCCTACCTCACAACAATTTAAATAAGTTGTATATATTTAAAATTATACACCTTTTGTCATACTGACCCATAACCAGGAAACAAAAGACCAAGAAGAAAGGCAGCAGATAGGGGCAGAACTAAGAACTAGTAGCTAGGCTTACCAATCCCATTTTAATTGAAAAATGCTAGTTAGACAACTTTTAAAGAATAGCAACACTAAAAAGAAATAGTGGAGTAAATGTAACTAAATGCCTGTAGAAGACAGAATTAAAACAAAGAATCCCCATCAAATTGCATGGCAAAGTGTCTGTGCATTATATTAGTGTACAAACAGCCAATTCCTGAAATTGCAATAAAAATCCATAGTGATATAACCTTAACACAGACTTTTCTAATTGGATAGAAGCACTCTGCACATAAGCATGACAATCCCTCAAATTCTAACATTTCTTAGCATCTAAGGAATTTTCCTCCCAACATATGTACCTCAGAAATTTCTAAATATTTATTACAAAGCAGTCTGCAGATAGGCCAGTAGATAGATTCAAACCCTAGCAGCACTTTGAAGAGTATTACCCCATTTTATAGAACACAAGGTCCACTTTAAGATGGAGCCATCAAGAGTTCTCTTCCAACTTTATTTTTTCTAAAGTTCTCTAATTCTATAATGCTAGGATTCAAAACTGATCTCAAAAATAATTTATGGTAAGTAGTCACTAGTTTTGGATCAGACTACTAGGCCATCCCATGACAATATTATTTTCCTGGTGTGAGAAAGTATGACTGGCTTTCAAAAAAAAGCAAAACCACAAAAACACAACCGAACAACTGATGCTGTAAGCATGTGTTAAATGCATTCTTAATTTTAAAATGTGCTAAAATACACAAAATCAAATCTCTTTGTTCCTGCATTTACAGTTAAAGGACATTGAAGTGCTTGGCTGAAGACAGGACAGAACATTTTGCTGATTTTATTTAATACTTCCATCTTGCCCTCAAGTTCCTACAAAAATGAGACAAAATCTATCAAAATCCCCATAAAAGTCTAAGAGCTTTCTGAAAAATGATATGCAAAGAATCTAGTTGTTCTTAAAATGAGTGTTCTCTACAAGTATTTGTGTGGTGAATGATTCACAGATATAGAACCTAAAATTAAAGATAGGATTGACCCTCATCTACTTAATACTTCGACTATTTCAAGCTTAAAGTGTTACAGTTTTACTCTGAACTTGTAGAAGTCTGAAGGACCATTATTAAAAAGAGAAATAATTAGAAGCATGGAAAATTTCAACTAAAACAGAGATTTTGAATGGACGCCAAGTCTCTGACTACACAAAGCCTTGCTGCACTAACTGCTATCTAAACAAGCATTTATGTCAATGTCTATGAGGAGTTTAGTAGATGAGAAGTTGGACAGCAAAAAAACAGCAAAGCATGAAGTTACAGAGAATTAGGAAACCTCAAATTAAAAAACATTCACAGAAGAAAAAGATAAAGCAAAAGAAGCCATTCCAACAGCTACCAAAGAATCCCCAGTTATTCAGAATATCTTTTCTTCAGAAAGCTGTTTCAGTTTTGACATAAAGTTGAAAAAAGCTTTATAATTTTTTCAAACTTCTGTTAAATTTCAGGTGCATTTTAGAAGAAATTTTTTAAAATATCAAAATTTAGAGAGCGAGTAACTGTGCTTTTATCGTGCATAATTACACAGAAAAGTTCATTACAAAAGATACATACTGCATACTTCACTGGAAGAAAAGATGCAAAAGAAAAACTGTAACTTCGACATGTAAAAGGGTTTGAAGGAACAGCAGTTCAGGGTCCAAACCTACACAACAAGCCTTTTTAAGTCTCAACAGTTAAAAAACAGGCCTTTTAACTAAGAAAGGGAAAACAAATAGCATTATAATTCATACACCACCTCTTTTTCTTTTTCCTTTCTTTTTTTTTCAGCTTTTCTAGATCTTTCTTGGCTATATCTAGAATTTCCATTGTCTCTTTCTCTGAGGAAAGCATAGAAGCAGAAAATGCTGATGGTCCACCAAAGTATGTAGCTCTTGATGAAGCTCTTGACAAGTTGCGTCGAAGATTTTCATTCACTGCTTCACTTTCTAGTAATTTTGCTCTTTATAAAAAAAAAAAAAAAATAAAATTGTAGACCATGAATTACAATTATTGCCAGTACATGAGATGTATACTCTTTTGCCTCTGTAACTTCAATGCATTACATTCAGTCTAAAAAGAAACTACAATTCAAGGTGAAGTTTGAAAAATTACAAAGTAGTAAATTCTTTTAAAATACCATTTTACACAATGGTTATATATATTGTACATATATCATATAACCTAGACAGAATACATGAAAATATGTCTGTATGAACATACACACAGATATATATCTGAATATGCTTTATACACATAGTATATAAAAAGTATACAAAAGCTCTAACACTGAGGATAGGCCAGTTAATTTTTTGCACAGTATATGTCCAAGACATAGATAAATAAAAATACCTCAAACATTTAAGTCTTTGACTTTTAAAAGGAAGTATTTTTCTAAACAAGTAATTTCTCAGTACTATCATTTCTGTATGAGGCTATAAAGTTATAAAAGAATCATTCTAAGTTCTACTGTCCTTGGTGCAACAATATTAAGTCATCACCATACTTTAGGCAACATCTTACTCTCATTTCTATTGTCAGTTTGATCTCAAGCATTTTACATTTTTGAGTCCAAGAGCAACACCAGATGGTCTTAGAAGGACCAGTCTCCCAAAGTAATCCTCACACAGGAAAACAGCTGAACCATTGCTAACACTTATATTTTTTTTTTTTAATAAAAATTGTCCGAATACATATGCAAATACCTGAGATCTTCAATTTCCTTGATATAATTATGAATCATGTTGCTAATTTCTTCATTTCCTTCCCCTTTGAAGAACAGAGAGAAAAGGGGAATGAGGGACGAGAAAGATTAAGAAAGGGCAGTAACAGTATAAATATTTGAATATAGCTACCAGGCACAAGGCACCAGCAAAGGGAAACAGTCACACAGGCTACACATGTAAATCTTCATTTACTTGTAAAATAGCTTTTCTTCTTAAACTGAATTACATTTTTTGTTCCTCTCCTATGTTACCACTACATGACTACCAGTAACTTGTTTTCCATATTTGCACAATTTAACAATACTTAAATCAAAATTACTTACCTGGAATTTAATTTGGAGTCAAATTTATTTGGTTTGGTTGTTAAACCACCACAGGGGCTAAGCATACAAATAATTCCTATACAAAAATATTACTTCATGTTTCCTTGTCACATTTCTAAATGGATGGTAAAATCAATAAACTATCTCTGTTATTAAAAAACACTCCAGAAACAGAAGAAATAATCAGATGTTGATCTGTCTCTGCCAAAGGAGGTCCTATATTGCTAATAAAAAGGCATCACTTCATTCCAAGGGATCAATGAAGCAAGAACATATAATTAATTAAAGTCCATGAAGCAGTTTATGCACATTCACAGCATACCTGTCCTGGCTAGCACTTGGTTGGCCTGATCACTCATAAGCTGCGTTATTCTGGCTCTCAGAGCATCGATTGTCTCCTGCATTGCTTTAATTCTAACACGCAGGTTGTTGTTTTCTGTTTGCAGCATTGCATTTTCATGGAACATGTCATTGATGCTTTCAACGCCTTCTTCATCTATAATCCTTTTACCCTTTAAGAAAGTAAAAATATTTATTACTAGTCAAGGCTGACCTACACTTAAAAGTATTTTAACTTCATAAAAGCAATCCACAGATGACTTAGAATTCCAAGCAGACACTCATAGCACAAGATAATCTCTCAAAGAGTTTAAAACAATGATAAAGGGATAGTTTTCAAAAGACTAATGTCTGGGTCAACATCTTAGCATGTGGGTTTTTGTGCAATTTTGTGAAATTCAAGTCCTTAAAGAGGTTAAAAAATGAGAAGATAACTCTTTATCAAATCAGAACACTATCTCAAGAAGAGCAAAAGGTGATCCTGTTTGGCAACGACCTTTATTGCTGAAAACACTGAATGAACTTCAGGAAGAGATGGGCATGAGGATTTGCCTTATATACTTGAGATTGGATTTTTAAAACAGAAACTGTTTTAGCTGTCTGGAAAGTTTTCAAAAGCAATCCATTGTAACTGTATACATTCACTTACGCATCAATATCAGTTGTGGTTTGGTCATTTGTGTTTTGGAAGTGACTTTCTCATTGCCTTCCAAAAAGCAAATAGCATGCATCATCAGTAAATATCACTGACATTTGCTGACACCTCTTTTCTTTGGGGATACAATCTATGTTTTCTGAAAACATCTGGTAATCATTGAAATTAAGTGTTGCTTACGTCAGGGTTGCAATTTCAATGTTTTCAGTGTATGAAATGGAAATAGTCACTAGGGGAAAAAAAAAAAAGCTGTGAAACTATAAGCATTTTAAAGCAGAAGAAATCCTAAGAGGATAAACTTACTGTTTTGTATTCCATGAGCTCCATCTGCAGCCGCGCAATCTCACTGCGCAAAGCATTTATTTGCTGACTGGCCCTATCCTGATTAACCATCACCTTGTTCTTGATGTTCCGTGCCCGATTGGCGTACTTTAACGTGTTCAAAGTTTCCATGAAGTCTCGATCTGAAGGGCTCACACATGCTATCATAAGCGTTTGACTGGAAGTCAGAAACACAGAAGTCAGCATTACACACCAAGAACAAAAAGAGCAGAGAGAAGCTAACAGGTCCTCAGGCAGGATGTGAAACAAGAACAGCAACTTCCTAGTATTTGTGAAAATATTTCTGTACCTAGCTCACTGCAAACTGTGAACCACAAAGGTCAGTAGGTGCTACATCTTTTGTCTCCCTAGCATAGCATAGGAGATACTAGATTATTACTTGTTCCACGCCTGATATTGTAAAAGCAATTAATGGATGTTTCCAGAAACATTTCTCAAATGACATTCAGTTTGCCCAATCATACATAAACTGAGATTAAGGAATTTATAGTCAACCTAAATTCCTAGACAGTGACTTGGACCACGCAGCCATCAGGACTGTGTACTGTAATTCCTGAGGTGCTTACCTACTTCATCTGAAAGAAGCCCAAATGTTCATCTTACATGTCCATACATGCCTAATGTGCCTGTTCTCTACCTCAGGTTCCAAACTGGCTGAATTCTCTACTGCAACCTATCTCCTGTTCTTCAACAGAAGCCCAAAACTAAGACTTACCCTTAGCACTCTATGTCTGTAACTGTATTTATACCACATTTCATAACACCACCGCTTAGAGCAACTTTCTGCAACAAAAAGCAGCAGGACCTGAGCTCGTGGCCCAAGAGGCCTATGAACTACCATCCTCCTTTCAGTTTCCTACAACATCCCCCAGCCATCCCATCATGGGATATTATTGCAGGATAAGAACATATTCTATGCTTCAAATGAAAGATCAAGCAGATAGACCAGTAGGAACCAGTAGGGCAAAAGCAGAAAAAAACCCATAACAATTTTCACTCCAACCAAGTGCTTTCATCATTCAAAAGGTTCTTTCCCTCGCTCCCTGAAGCATATTCATTTCACAACAGGTAAGAACAGCCTAGAGGGTCAGAACCAGAATTCCAGCTGAAGATCACTATGAAGGTGGATACATTGCCCAAATTCTCAATAGAAAGGGCAAAACATCTGCATTTGATGGACTGAGTACACTCCTCCAGGTTTTAAAGGAATTTGCTTCTCCATTGTATGTCACAGCTTGGGTAGTTACATAAGGAAGAGTGAAATGTCTCTGGGGCGAAGGAGCAACATCTGCCACAGGCAGGATGGATTCTAATCTTCACTTTCTATAAATTCACACTGAAAAAAACAAATGAATCCCTGCAACACTCTGTGAGGCAAACAACTACATTCACCATGCACTGGGAAACTAAGCTAGAAAGAGAAACTAGCCTGGGGCTACAAAGAACATTCCCTTTCAACAACTCTTCCTCAGTTCTCACTATATCTTTGTGTCAGTTCTCCAAACTCTTCTCTTCCTCAAGATAAGGCCAAGATTAGGAACAAAGTTTTTGATTCTGACACTGAGAATGTGCTTATTTTTCTAAATCTCAGAGGACTGGTTCTGCTATGTGTCCATCTTGAAAACTGAAAAACTTGAACTCCAGTTTGCTATCTGAACTGTCAAATGGACTTAGGTTTTTTGACACTGTTCTACTTTCTTTAGGTCACTATTTCTTTAAATTGCTCCCCTCATTCCTGAAGTTAAGAAGGTTTTCGTTTTTCATATTATACATTTTAACATTCCTTTTAAAACACCAATGTTCCATATTTTTCTTTTAATAATTCAAGAAACATTAATATTTAAGTGCTGCTTTAAAACTGTTATAGCATTATACTTAAGAATTATTGTGAGAATAGTACAGTGATACAATGTTTTCATCACTGTTAACTCAGAATTTACTACAACCTAACCCAAATCATTACTAGTAAATTTCTGTAAGCATTTGTTAAGAGAGAAACAACAATGTGAACAATTATATCTAGGGTGGAAGGTAGAAGGCAACAGAACAGGCTTAAAGAAATCTAAATCTGATGATTCTCCAGAAGAAAAAAATGCACATTTGTTTAAAATTTAGCTCTTCCATGCATTTTGATTGCCAAAGCCCAGATGAGAAACCATTAAAAACGTGAGCGTTTCATATATAAATGTATATGAAAAAAATCTTCCTTAACAGCAAAGTGCTGATTTGAGATCTCTCAGCATGTTGCAACATACAAAAAAACTGGGCAGAAGGAAGGCATCCACACAATCCTCATCAATCAGAGAAAGACAGAAAATATCAAGAATCATCATTAAAAACCTTCTGGGGCAGCATTTGCTACATTTCTGCTGGTTTGGCCGGGATAAATTTTCTTCACAGCAGGTGGTTTGTGCTGTTTTGGATTTGTGCTGGAAACAGCTACTGTGGGTCCATAACACAGCTATGTTTGAGTTGCTGCTGAGCAGGGCTTACAGAGTCAGGACCTTTTCTGCTCCTCAGACTGCTCCAAGGAGTTGTGAGGGGATGCAGCTGGGACAGCTAAGCCCAACTCAAGGGATATTCCATCCCATATGGAATCATGCTCAGCATATAAAGCTGAGGCAATGAGAAGGAAGAGGGGGATATTCAGAGTGACAGCATGATGGAGCCCTGCTTTCCTGGGAATAGCTGAACACCTGCCTGCCCATGGGAAGTGAATGATTTCCTTTGCTTTGCTTGCATAAGTGACTTCTGCTTTACCTAATGAAGTGTCCTTATGTGAAACCCTGACATTTCTCCCCTCTGCCCATGTGATTCTCTCCCGGGGGCAGGGAGGGAGGGTCTGTGCGGGGCTCGGCTGCCCCGACCCGTCGCACGCTCGGCTCCATGATTGCTCCTGAAAAATGCAAAAATATTTGAGCCACAGCAGTATTTCTACAAAAGGCCAGTTTTAGAAGAGTTTGAAAAAAACGTGCTCACTAGCTGGTGTTTTTGATAAAAAATTTAATGAAGTGCTTTCTGCATTATTTAGAGAAAGAGCTTAGAAGAGCTATGGTGTTTGATTTCTGCTGATTTTTTTTTTTTTGTGTGTGTGTGTAATACTGGAGTTTCTTCCTCCCTTTTGCACTTTGAAACTTTCTAGCCCTTATTTTAGTTGATTTTTCTGGCTCTTCTTTCCCTCACACTGCAGTGCTACAACCTGGTACTAAAGTTACCTCTCTGAAGAGCATAGCAACAGTTTGAGAATTTTCTTCCTCTTCTCCCTGCTCCTTTGTAAAAAAACTTCCTTCCTAAAGTAGAGCCAGGCATATTGCATCACATAAAAGAACAAAAGTACTACCTCATAATATACTCAGCTGTATATAAGGTCCCTCTAATATTTGTACATGGTAGCATTACAAATATAAAATCTGTACTATTTTAATATTTGTAAATGTTTCCTTATATAAAGCCTTCAGAGGGCAAAACTTCCCTCATTGCAGAATATATACAAATGGTTCATACAAACAACCCTGGTGAAAGACTACTTTGTTTTTATTGGGCCGCAATCCAACATCAGGTAACTGAATATATGCATCATAGGCTGAGATATAGAATCTCTAAAAAGATAGAAGTTATTGTGGTAAACTGACTCCAAGCTCCTGTGCATGGCAGTCAGAGCAAACAGCTCATTGGCATTTAAAAAACAAAGAAAAAAAAAACCAAAAAAAAAACACAAAAAAACCAAAAAAACAAACAAAAAAGCAAACCCAAAACAAACAACACCAAAAAAATCCCACCACAACCCAACCTCTAAATGAGACACTCATCACAGCTTTAAAATACGCTGTAAACAAAACCAACCATTTGTACTATCTATAATCTCCAGATACTTTTATGGGAAGAACTTGCCTGAAAATGGTAACTTCTAAGTAACCTGAAGCTTCACATCTAGTAAAATAACAACAGCACTGAAAAGAACCAAACAAAAATCTCTTTAAAATCTTTTCCTTCCATTGACAGCATTATTTTATGATAATTTATCTCCAGAACTTTCCTCCAACAAGATTTTTATTGTCATTTAATGTTAATTTTACTTTCTGCAGATTATGTTCTCATTTGTGGTCATTCACAATGAAATGCATAAAATGTTCCAATTTTCATACCTGTTTCCCCCAAGGGAGTCTTGAAGTAGCCTTGTAAGTTTTGAATCTCTGTATGGTACATGAGTTGCCTTCTTACTTTTATCTCCCAGTGCACTTATTACATTGCCAAGTGCCAGCTATAAAATACCAAATCACGTAACACACAAGTCAGAATCAGCTCCTGGGTAGTTTTATTTTAAAAACTTATAAACTGGAGTCACTGTATTGTGAGAAAACTAATATTCATGAAAGTTAGCACAAAAATATTTCTGAAGATTTCTGTGTTTTACATTTAGAAACATTTGTGTTATCAATAGTGCATCGGATGACTTACAGTCTGGTACCTGGAAGTGCTAAAGTGCTTAGCACGATTCATATACACTGTCTATTACTATCTCATGTCAGTAACAAACTAAAGTTGGTACTTAATCTAACAAACATTTGCTTTGAATGATAATTAAAGTGGATCTCTACCTCTAACGGTAGCTATAATTTCTTTCAAATTAATTTTATCAATCTGCCTTATGCTACATTTAGAATAAAATATGGGGCACTTACATGAAGAAAACCCCAAAATTTAGTACCTCTACAACTATAAAGCAAAAAATGTTTCATGATGATTTGAGCATTTAAGAATTGAAATTAAAGGCTTGTAGTCCATGGTATCCTGTTTCATTACTGAAAGGGTCTAATGCATGTTTGTAAAGAAGCATTTGGCTGGGAAATTATTTCTATGTGGAACTGCACACACTTCAGTCAAACGGAAGGATTCTGCTTTAGGTGGCGCCCTGTACTACAAGTTCTTGTTTTGGGAATGATGCAGCTGCCACCAGCAGATGGAGAACTGCACACACTCTATGTTGTGCCTGCTTGCTTTGAAGGATTTAAAGCACTTTCAATCTGTTTCACAAAACAGAGGGCTGGACTTCACCACAAATAAAAGTTTTGTGATCTTAAATTAGTTACATTACACTGATTTTTACCTTCATGCGCTTTTACATGCTCTTTGTTAAGGACACAACTATGTCATCTAGATCCCCCAAATCCTGCTGGCTTTGTGCTTATGTCAACAATGAAATTGAACTGAATATTCTTTCTCTTCTATATAATATAACCAGAAGAACTACAGAAAATAACAGTGTCATGATGGCAAGAGAATCACAGAGAAAACTCTATAATTGCACAATACTCCAGAAAACTGGTATTGCACAACAGCCCAGAAAAAAGGAGACATGTTTTCATATATAGAACAGACATGTATTTTTGTGTCTTATTTAAAAGAGTTGCACAGAGACTCCACATAGCCACTTAGCACAAAACAAAGACGTGAAACTACAATCTCCACTGATAATCACCAGCTCTACTTTTCAGTGTAGTGTTAAGTAAAATATATAGTACAGTTAATTAAAAAATTATACAGCAAGCCAGTACACAAGACAAAACAAGTATTAAGCTATATGTTATAAATTTCATTTCTAAGTGTTTTGCCTGGGGTTGCTTAACATTATATTGTATAGTTGTATTGTCTTACTAGTCCACAGTTGATGGAAATGCCTTCTTTTGCCCTTTCTCCTGTAGCTCCTGTTCGCTTTAACCTTTCAGATCCCGCCAGATCAACAAAATGAAACTTGGCAGTAAGAGTTTCATATTCATTCATCTCAGAAGATTCAGATATTATCCTGTTATCAGTGGCATTATCCTGAAGTAAAGAAGAACCCACAAGGCTTGGTGAGATCTTTCACATTAGCATTTGCTATCAATCAACAATTATTTACAAAATTTCCTCCTTACCATGACCATCTCCTTATTCATTCTCCTATAACAACAGTATTTTGAAACATACTATCTTCATTTTAATTATATGTAGTAACATATCTTGAAGACCTAGTTCTAGAATGTGAATACAAACTACTTTAAGTACAAGCTACCATTGCTTCTTGATGGAGAAATGAGGGGACACATCTATTAAAATATACAAGTCTCCAGCAAGGTGAGCAACAAATTTGTATCTCTCCTACAGTGCACTCTTGAATCTGTTATCAAAGGCAGACGATTTTAAAAAATAAAACTTTAATTACATTATTACCCCACAAAATCACCAGAACCACCTAGTTCATAAACCTGCCAAATAGCTGAAAGATATTTTGATTTTTATACCTCTCTAAAGCCCATCACCAGCCTTCCTCTGGGATGATTCTTCAACCTTCTTTAGGAATTATTGTTGGAAGCCATTTCTCCTAGCAGTCAGTATTCCACTAGCATTTCTAACTTCCCCAGAAAATAAGAACAGTAGAGAGAACAAGGAAAAATGAAGTAGTTTGTTTCTCCCTTCCACCTTCCTCCCACAGGTAATGACTGGCACTTGCAGCAAGCCTCTATCAGTGCAGGGAGTCAGCCCAGGAACACACTGCAATGGGGCAGGTACCACAACCTCAGCCTCTTTCCACTTCACATCCCAAAGTGCAGCAGGAAAATTATCCTTTTTCATTAGACAATCCCAAACTTTTTTCTGTCCATTAGTTTAGTTCTACCATCCACTGTAGACTTTTATTTTACTCTGAGTGTAGTTAGATTTATTGTCAGGAAAGAAACACAATGAAAAATATGTTTAAATCACTCATTTCTTGACATTACTGGTAAGATTTCTATTGCAGGGCAATTTCTACTAACTTGGCATGGTGTCAGACACTAAGCATATATTGAGTGTATTCATAACAAACTCTCAAAGCCCAAACTACATGCTTTATTAGGAATTTCTAATCACATTAAGCATAGAAAACCCAGAAAAACCTAAAAAAAAAAAAAAAAGAAAAAACACACAAACAAAAACCCAAAACAAACCTAATAAAAAAGCCAAACACAGACCCTCAGGTATTCTGTAGTGACCTTCATGTCCTTGGCCAGTTAGCCTACAGCTCCCTTCAATACTGCAAGGGTTAATGCAGGTCTCTGCAGACCAAACCATTCTCATGTAGTTAAATATTTCATGCCTCCTTTTGTAGCAGTAACAGAAGAGAATGGGAACTGTGCCACTTCCACAAGATGTGGAATCATTATTTCTGTTGTTTTGATATTTACACTCTGGGGCCACCTCTAATTCCCAGCCCTCAAAGTCATGATTAATGCATCCTTTCACTCTCCTTCATTTGGCAAGTGAAATGTACATCCAGAAACTTCCAAGAAGCATGGATGGTGTGAACAGAACCCCAGGAGCATGTCTGGGCACTGCAGCCTTGGCTGCCTGCCAGCCCTGGGCACGGGTGACCGCGCACAGAGGGGGCACGGCCAAGGCTGTCATCCGAGAAGGAGAAACTGCGTTGCCCTAGTAACAAAGGTCTCCCAAAACTGTTGTCTACAGAAACTTGAGCTACATCTCTCCTGGCCACCCAATAATAGCTTGTATTAATTTAGATTCCAGGAGCGTTCAGAGGACAATGTCAGGTCTATCCTCTACTCTCCTAAACACCACAGGGAAAGAAGAGGGTGTTATCTTAACAAATTCAGGATTTAGAAGTGCTCAGCTTCATAGTCAGATTATCTTGTGCATATCTCCCAAGAAAAGCAGAAACAAAACAGTTTGACATAAGGCAGAAGATGGCCACCTCTTCCACTAACACAAGCCTCTGTAAAAACACAGGCAGAGGCAGGCAACATCCCCCGGGGCAGCTCAGCTGGTGGGGAAGGCTGCAAGTGCAGCAGCAGAGGAGGACTGCTGTGCAAACGGCCGGCAGGAAACAGGCTCCCAGATGACTTCTCACTCTCCAGTACACAGTTTCCAACAAAAATTTCCAAGCTGACAGTGTCACCACAGAGTGACTGAGGTGCCCTGCGCGGGCATGGAGTGTGATGCCAATCCCACCCAAGTGAAGACAGGTGACCACACCACCAAATCCACAGTCTCAGCATGGGAAGCAGAGAAGTGTTTTTAGCAGGTGTATAAAGCAGGTCTACATACCACAAAAGACCAGGAAGGAACACTCATTTCGCCAGTAAATTATTATTTGTAGTATTAATAAAAAAAAAAAGCAACGCCCCCCAAAAAGCACTGCAAATCCAACTCACTGTTGCACATGCTTCAAAACGTGGTATCTATGGGTAGGCTGCTAGCCAGATAGTATTTAATATTTTAAAAATATATGCAAAAGACCTTTAGAATATTTGATTCAAGTCCCTCTGAAGGTACTATAATTTTCAGTAATGTGGATTTATTCAGAACTCTCCCCTTCACAAGATACACCCAACAGCAACTAACAACTGAACAGTCACACACAGAATATTCTACAGAACAGCTTCATGTTCATTCAAAGTTTGAATTTCAGGTGCATAGATTTAACACAATACCTGCACCCGAATATATAGCTATTTAAGATAAATACATTGAGCCTCAGAATTTAATGCTTTTCTACTTGCACCTTATCAACAATTAATCTGAAATATTCAAGCATTTTCAGTTAGCTGTCTGCAAGTTTAAACCCACTAACTGCTAAGACACTTAAATGTGCTTTCCCAATTAAAGACAAATTATATTTTAACTTTCTCACTTGCATATGTCGCAACAAAATACTGAAGAAAACACTAGAGGAGAATAGGTAGGTTCCTGTAAGAGTCTGCAATTTATGGTTGCCTCTGGCTAGAAGATGGTTACATATGCACAGATTAAATCAAATTATTATAATGCTTAGCAAATTCGTCAAGCATTATGATGACTACAGCATCCTTACTAAGTGCTATTCAAACAGCAGTGGCTGCCAAAACTATCCCCACTTTGAAAAATGGCTGCTAAAGAGAAGTTTACCAACAGCAAAAATACATACAGCGTTAAATGCGGGACAGACTCTGGTCTGACACAAGTGTATAGTGAAGATAGCGTGTGACCGTGAGCTCTGAACGTTCATCTGTGTGCTGGCAGTGGTTCGAGACAAAGCTCCCAGCTTCAAGCACTGCATCATCTAGAAAACAGGCAAGCAGTACATTGCATCTCTTGCTGGTTAAAGGAAAAATGTTCCTGTAACACTTACTGTTTTGGATATATGACTAAAATTTCTCTTTTTGATACAAATTCAGTTCCTATATGCAGAAAAAAAAAGGACAAAGATCCTTAAATAAACAAACAAAGTATTTTTTGTAATTTCTGTAAGAAAATACTTAAATCTTCATACTCCTCTCTTTACTGTACTCGAGTAGCTATCTTCATTCACCTGTGGCAAGAAAGTATGGGTTTTGTACATTTTATACAAAAAAAGAGGACAATAATATTTGTATTCAGATTTGCAGTGTACGTGAATAGCAGTTTATTTCCATCAGTCATAATGCAAAGCTTTCCTCTCAAAGAAAAAATAACAAATATAGGATTTGGGAGATCAGATTTACACATATGCCAAAAATTCTCCCAGCAGAATTATATTAAAAGCCTGTTCCTAGCTTTAAATGAAAGTGACATGTACTTAGTATCAAACATTTCAGATTTAAGGCTACAGAGAATGAGGAAAATAAAAATTTTAGCTAGCTTTTACACTTAAATTGTTCAGGAGACAGATATTAGCTAGCATGACTTATATTTTTAACCATTCATCAAAGCATACAGACATTTTTAGAATCTACTTGGCATATTACAGTGCAATTTATTTCCAGTTATCACCTCAGATTCTCCATTCACAGTTCGGGTTGTAACGCCCACTGTATAAATTCCTCCTGCTGAATCTTCATGTATTTTAATATTAGATTTTTTATTCTTTGCATCAATATCACGTGTGGTATCAAACAGATCAAGGATTTCTTCATTGTAAAGCTGATGAGAAGAAAAAGACAAAAAATATTTTCAGAAGGAATTCCCCCAAAGACTAGCCAATCTCTGCATGGCACATAGCAAAAGTTGTAAAAATACAAATGTCTCAGCTCCCAAAAAGAAGTGAAACACACAAACTTACAAGGACAATAGGTGACAGAGCAGCTGCAAATTAAGTGACCTGCACAACTTCCTGTTATGCCACCCAAAGATGGGGTAACTTCCTCCACATTGTCACATCTGAGATAAAATTCTTTGGTGGGACCAGGGAAGAGGAGGAATTTGGTTCCAGCAGAACAAGAGTGGTTTCTGGGGCAGGCACCTGCTGTCTTCAGATTTAACCTTGGGCTTTTCTTTTGTGGATTCAGTTAGCTGCACCCTGCTCCAAACACTTCCAACTCCTTCAACTTGCTCTCCCTGCCATTACACCTCTCCTCATCTCCTCTCTCACACCTCAGTAATTCTACAGCTTTCATTTAGATAAGTTTTTCCTGCCCAGGAAGGAATTTGATATATAATAATAGTTTTTGTGCAAGCTGCTTCTTAAGGACACCAAGCATCAGTCCAAAAATACTATGGCATGGCTTCTCAAGCAGGGATTTTGTACTCCATAAGAATGTTCTGAGCTTTATGCAAAGTGTTTAAATCCAACTGAAGATATCAGAGGGAAAAAACCAGACAACCCACCCAGAAAAAAACACTGTCCCACTGGAAATCTCATGGCTCAAGTCTCTGCCTGTGTACACTGGAACATGTCAAGTGTCTTTAATTTAGTTATACTAATTCAGGTCAGCAAAGCCCAGCCCAGACTAATTCAATCCTGATCAAAATCCCTAGGTAACAGTCTTAAAGAACAGGTGGTTCTTTAACCACCACAACACATCTGTATTCACACAAAGTACTTTCTCATAACATTGAAAGTAAGTGACTTTTTCTCCTCCCAAAAGCAAAAAGTCACGCCCTGAGAAGAAAAAGCTCATCATTTGTGAATGTGGTGCTTTTAATCCTTTACATATTTAAACAATATTTAATTATTAATGAAATTGTTTTAATATTAATTTTAATATTAATTTTTAATATTAATTTTTAGGCATATGAATTCTATGTAGGAATCTTCTTACTAATGTTCTACCTTCACAAGGTCAAACAAACTGATGCCACAATTTAGAGCAGATCCTGATATTGCACCTGCAATTGGATGGGACTGCGTATGCCTGCCTTTTGAAAAAGCAGGAAGGCAAAGAGAAGGAAGACTGCAGACAACTAAAGAAAGGCAAGAATGTAGCAAATAGAAGTCACTGTTCCCAACAGTTATCCAGCCATAGGACTTCAAAGTTCAAAATTACTTCAAAAATACAGTCTTGCTGTAGCTTGTTCAACACCTAAATTATACTTTATGTAACCCAGCCCTAATGGTAGATAAGATGGGAGAATGAGGATACTTTTTGATACAAGAATAGTGTATAATATCAAACTAATTGGAAAAAGCTCCTTCTGGGAAAGCCTCAGGAAAAGAAAAAATCTACACTGACATTTTAAGGGAGAAATTATTATATACATCATTTAACCTTTCTCTAAATTATATAAACAAGACAGGTTTCAGTATGTACAATTCAGCTGAAATACATTGTAATGGCTGCAATTCTTTATACCATTCTCACTGTAACATTTAATCACTGCCCTGTATTTTGGGACTCAGTCATACATGTAATGTTATGTCAAATAATCAATTCAGAAACCACACTGGTTACTGCTCCTTATGCTACTCATGTTGCAGCTGCCTAAGCAAAGCTGCAGCTCCCTGGTGCACAGAGTAGAGCATTCCCACAGCACATGCTCAAGCCAACTCTCTCTAGGCAAATATTAGCCAGGGCAACAAGTTCTTCTAGAGGGTAGCAGCGACAAACCTAGAGCAATACAAAACTCATGCCAGCTTGTTAATCTTTAAAATAGTTATAGGAATCTATGATTAAAGGACTTAGTTTACTTCAGCAGTAATAAAACCAACAGCTTTTCTCATGGGTAATATAAAAAGTGGAGGTTTCCACCCCCAAAGTAGATAAAGTTGTACATACTGAAGTAAGCAAAACAACTTTACACCTAAAATTGATTCTGCCTCTCTGTGTGCCTAAAGTATCAGATTTTGCATGTTGGTAGTAAATGGAAATAAGTTACACCCGAAACAATCAATTTAAAAAGCAGTTCCACTGTCAGGAGACACAATATAAAACCTACAAGGTGTAAAGCAACAGCTGCTGCAGGTCAGAAAGATCACAGATGTTACGGCCCCTTTACCAGTAACTGTGTCTACAAGAAAACACAAGGGGGGCAGTTTTGCCACAGTATTGACCAGGGTTTTTTTCCTCTGCATCTAGGAAAGAAGGGAACAGTGACACTGAAGCCCAATCCTAAAACAGTGGGAATTGCAGAAAGAGGTATTTTCATGCTCTGTTTCTTCTTTGGTGAAAGAAAGTCTTCTGGATTTTAACTTTCAGATTTTGAAAGTTAAAGAAATCTATGGCAAAGTGACAAAAGCAGGCAAAGCGTGGTCACTAATTGAAGCCACAAAGTACAATTAGGGTTTTTTATAATTTCTTGTTTTAAAGTTTTTTCAAGAATTACCAACAGGCACAAGCAACAAGCCTCACAAACAGAAAGGGATAAATGATGATGAACACAACTACTTCTATACTTCTAAACAGCACTAAGAAGGGAAGTAGTAAAATAATTGGAATAAGATAAAAAGTCTTTTTCATAAATTGAAGAGCTGAAGTAAATCCCATAAGTTTTCCTTTTGAAATCTTGAAGATAAATTGAAAACATTTTGGGATTAAAAAAAAAAATTAAAAGAAGCAACCAGAATATTTAATTGGTTTTCTGAAAAAAAAAAAAAAAAAAAAAAAAAAAAACCACAAAGTTACACCCACAAATGTGGATTATATTTACCTCTAAGAACTGCGCATTCACTTTAAAATCTGGAGGTGGAAGTCCTTGTTTAATAGCACCTTGTTTTTTTTCTTCAATACATCTGAAAAGGTGCTTAACAGCACGTGATATAATGCCTTGTTCCTCTTCTGTTATGTTAACATCAAATCCAGTGCCCATGGTGTATGTTTTGCCAGCACCTGTCTAATTTGAAAAAGGAGTAGTCACTAGAACATGTTAAGAGTAGCACATCATCATAGAAACACAGTTTGCAAACACTAGTGTTCACATCAATCTGCCATCTTTACAATATTAACACACACAACAACAGGTCACTTTGAAAAATGGGTAAACAGTAGAATTTGGACAAACTCTGCTGTTTATCCAGAGATCACATACAAGAAGGCAGAGAGCAGTTCAATCTTTCATAACCCTTCCCCTAGAAACTTTCCCTAACCAGCTGACATAAGCCTTGAGCTATCACCAGTAGGTCAAAAGATGAGTTAATGTTTCCAACCAAGGCTGTTAATTGAAGCATGTATTTTGGAGGTAAAAGCAGCATTTGCAATTCTTTACTGAAGTAGATCAAATGACTCCCTTAATTAAGATGTCTGAATATCTCAGGTATTATATTCCCATTGTCCTCACTTTATACTAAAGAATACAAGCTTCACTAGGAAGATAATCTAATTAAATGTGAAGTCCAATAGAACACAAGGTAGTGTAGTGTTTTCACTTAATTAGTGGGTCAAGTCTAAGACAAAGATAGAATCACACAGCTGAACATAATCTGCTAAACTGGATCTGCAAACTGCTTTGTCTGACTAGGAATAGACTTCACCTGGCTAACTTGAGATGCAACACCTAACAGTGGTGAAATTCAGCATCCAAGACCACATTTTATGCAATCAGTTCGTAAGGGAATATTCAGAAGACAATTGCTTAGCTTTGAGTGTGCCCAGTGTACTAAGAGGTTGTGTTCTCCATGAAAAGTTCTCAGACTTTGGAATCTGATCTCTGCATTCTGCCCACAAGCAAACAATGTGGCCTGAGGTTCCCCAGGATCTATTTTTAAAAACCTCCTATTCCCAAAAGTCTCCAAAAATGCAGTGGGTTGAAAAGTTGCTCGGAAAAGAATCTCAGCACAACCTACCTCTATAGTTCAAGTGATTAAGGGAATAATTTGTATTGCTGCATTGAGGTGAATTCAGGAATTATATGGACTGATACTATTTTCAGCATTACTATTAAATTCAGATCTGCAACCTACATGTATTCCTTGTTTCAACTAGTCTAAACAGAATCTATATAAACTTAACACTCTCCTACAGGATAACTCATTGAAGATAAACACAAGATGCTAAAACCAGATTAATGCATTTAGAAATTTAAGAGAAAAATCAGTTGCAAAAAACTGTTTATTCCAAAATAAATACTTTAAAATAAAATCGTGAAGCTTACCTGGCCATAAGCAAAGACTGTGGCATTATAGCCTTCAAAGCAGCCTTCAATCAGCTTTTCTATGCACTGTACATAGATCTCTTCTTGCTGTGAGTCAATGTTAAAGACATAATCAAAAGTGAAGGCCTTATCTTTTCCCAAGAACACTTGAGGTTCACCAGGTGTCACAGATGTACAAATGTGGCATCCTTCAATCTTCTCTTTGGCTAACTGTGGTCTTATTCTGTTTTGGAAGAGATAAAAAGAACTATTAGCAATGCTCATCATCAAAAAGAGGAGTATACAATATAAATAAGGGATCTGAAAATTCCTTAATGACTGAGAAGCCAGAGTTTTTCTTCATCAGGTCAGAAGGTTTTGGGTTGTGTGAGTACTGACAGTATCAGAACTCCAGCCATAAAACTGCTCATGCAAATGACACCATCTTTTCTGAAGGTTCACCTACTTCAAGCTGATGACCTGCCTAGAACTCTGAATATTTCTGTATGTATATTATACATTACTGAAGAGTCACTTTTATATGCTGTTTCAGACCTGGAAATCAACCTTTCCAGTTCTAGTAAACTTCTGCATGCTTTCATTGTAAAAACAGTCATTTTACTTTTTTTTTTTTTCAAGCATGTTAAATGTGAAAAAAATACAGGATAGTTTAAACAGTAATTTGGGAGAAAGGACCCACCAACACCCACCTCAGTTGGTTAGAGCATGGTGCCAATAATGCCAAGGTTGTGGGTTCAGTTTTTGTATTGACTCAAAAGTTGGACTTGAGGATCCTTATGGGTCCCTACTATCTCAGAATATTCTGTAATATCATCTTAAATGAAAGCCTCCTTGCTGTGAGAGCAATGACACAAGGAAAAGGCTCACATTTCTTCTTTCTTTTTTGTCAGAAAAGGAAATTTTTACAGCCAGAACACTTCTATGCAATGTTTGGTTTCAGTGAAGAAGTACACCTTCAGACAACAGGAAAAGAACAATATTTAACAAGTTCTATGGGTAAGAGTGTCTCATTCCTCATTATTTCCCCTCTAAGGCAAATTTCAGCTTTTTTTTCAGTTTGTTCAGTTTCTTATTTTACAAAATAATTTGTAGAATATAGCTTGAACTTCTTATATTCTACAATTTTATTAATTCCTCTGCATGCTTAACACTCTTGCAGCCTCATCAAAATTGACCAATAATGACTGCAGAAGCTTGTGATTCAATTGGTCTAATGATTAACTATCAAGAAGGAAAAAACTCTGGTCCACTTAACACACTGTTTTAGCTGTAAGTAACTAATAATTTGTTTACAAAGCTACCTTTTTAAAAAATAAAAACTTCCAAGTTCCCAAAGTAGCACCAAAAAAACAACCCAAAACAAAAACCCAAACCAAACCCAAACCAAAATGTGTGGTGTGCAGCTTAAAAGATGTGATAAGGAAGGCTAATAAGAATGATAAAAAAGCAGCAGTACATGTACATCCAAACAGAATCATGGGATATTTTATATAGATCCTCCAATTATATAAAGCTTCAGTGTGGCTACTTCCAGTTACACAGTGTCAAAGATCTGCTTAAAGTCACAAATCTCATATTCCATGCTTTAAGGGCCACATGCACATTAATGCTCTGTTTAGAATAGCTGTGCTGCCTTGAAGCAAATTCCCCAACACCTTCAGATATCACATGTTGGTTTGGATCACAGAGCAGTTTCAGTGTGCACAATTTACACCCCCTTCAGAGGAAACAAAGCCAAAATGCTCAACTCCAAACACACAAAACTTGTTCCAAAATCTAATGGGAGCATAAGGACCCATAGCTACCTGCTGATCTACTGTGACTGTGCCAACACCTGCTGATACAGAGAGAGCTTGTCTCCAACAACTGAGTGGACTGCTGCAGACTAATTATGTACACGTTAGATGAAGTTAGAAATGTCCTGCTTGAAAAAAAACACCAAAAAAACCAAACAAAAAAAACCTCACAGAGCATGACTGCAGATAGGGAATTTTTCAACCAGGGATGTGCATTGCTGTAAAGAGTATTTTTCAGATTTTTTGTTCTGAGGGTTGCACTATATTCCACATGTGACACTAGAGATTAACCTCAATTTATCTGTAAGGTTTTCCATACATTATTTCCAGTATGGAAACTTCATTAATGATCAGTAGGTACAACTCTTTTCAGTTTAGCCTCTAGTATAAAGTGAAAATTAAGTAAACCTTTGAAAAATATCATTAAAGAAAAGATTGTAAGATGTGCAAAACAGGCATAATAGGTATTTGCATTTATGGACACAAAGGGTGTAACATAGGTCTCTAACAACATCATAAGGAACTTTTTTTTCTTTAAATGAAATTAGAATGCTAAAAGTAATACCAAATTTACATAACTCCTTCAATAACAACCAACTTGATCCATTTGTACCCGAGTCGACTAAACACAGAATCTGATAGATATGTATAGAAGTTTGTAATACATTTACTTCCTTCCAAATTAAAGAAATTTTGGTAAAAAAATAGCTTTTATTTCTAGGTAGAGAAAGTCTTCAAAGAAAAATTAATCATATGCCTTTTCTAAAAGCATTCTATACAACTGGAAGGTTGAGCAAATAAAACACTGCAGCTTGCTGTCTAAAACAATATTTAGAAAATGCCTACTCAGTAGGTTATTCTGCTGCCTTCTTTTACTGCTGTGAAGTCAGTCAGAGGGCAAGCTCCTTTTTCAGACTAAGCACTCTTATTTTACTAATCCAGTGCACACAGTAGAGAGGCCATCAATTGTCCTTACAAGAATGAACTCTGAGGGCTTGTAAAGCTCCAGAGGTATGTCTCATTGCCCCCCAGAGCTAAAAAGCCTAGGAAGATCTCTTCTAGAAATCTGGATGGAAAACAAATTTTCAACACAAAGCAAGCTTCAGTGCATCCCAAAAACACAACTTCTCCCCAGTTCAGAAAGGCTTTTAGGATCAACTTGCAAAATGAAGTTGATAAGCTCTTTTTTAAAAAAAGTTTTCCTTCATATGTTTTAATTCTACGCTTGAAAAAAAATTAATTTTCTACACTGAAGAATTGATGCAATTATGACAGGGGCAGAATAAATTTCTCCTTTCTGCTACTAAGTAAAGGCTGAGTGACCATGAAAAGGAACAGCATGCCTAAAATATCAATGATTTGCATGGTAATTGTTACAGTGATGACAGGACTGTAAAGCCAGCAGTTTCGATGTCGCTCGGCAGAGACTTCCCATGAGACTCCTCCCGGCCAGGTCCTGCCTTGCAGCCAGGCAGCACCTCCCAGAGCTGCGCCGCACTCAAAAGAGCCCGTACACACCAGCCCAGCACAACCAGCCCACGGCAAGGCAAGACCAGCTGAGCCGAGGGGCGTCTGTGTCACTGCTGGCAGCTTCTTACGGCTCAGTCACTTCCCCTGGGTTGTAACACAACATTCAGAGATCCAGCGGTGATGACGGTGTCCTCCCTCCCTAACTTACCACTAAAGTGAAGGCAGTGCTAGGAGAAAAAGCAGCATTTCACCAGCACTTACGCAACACAAAGGAAAAACAAAGCAAGACTCGCTACAACAGGGAAGCTTCAGCCAAAGACAGACTCCCTTCTCATTCTGTCATTGGTCTTACACAATGTCCCACTCTGCTAAGGAGCTGAGAGGTAGCAGAGACAGATCATGTCTGCATCAGGTTTGAATGACATCTTCCCCCAAAAGAGATGCGCAGTCAAGAAACCTTCATCATCCAACCTGAGGTCTCCTTTCATGCTCTGAAATCTATACAGCTCTCTTGGTAGGTTTGCCATGAAGTTGATGTGATGTCCTCCATGAGTAAGCAAGAGATCCCTCCCCTTCAACCTGATTTCTGGCCACTTATGAAGTGTGAGTGCATCACCCAAACCTCAAGACTCTCAGTCTTACTATTTGCACTGAATGTGTGGTCCAGCAAACAGAAATCCTCATGTAAGTCAGATTCTGCTCCAGCATTGCCTATAGGAACATCTCCTCCTTCTCCATCCCACATATGAATTGGGAAAGTGATTTTTTTTTTCCTTTTTTGCTTTCTGCTTACAGCCAAACATTTTCCACTCTCACGTCTTAATGTGGTCACTTCTGTCAGCAAAGCAGGCAGCGCCCACACTTTTAAAATGTGAAAGAGTTCATTCTGGTCATCTCTCCTTGCCCAGCCTGTGGTCTGGCAGTCCGCCACTGAGATTTTTCTCTAGGACCAATTTGACTTCACCCATTTTGTCTTCTAAATGGCCCCACCCCACCTGTTTTTCAGGCTACTCTCTTAATTGCAGACAATCTGGTGTTTTCTACCTATTTCCAATCACATCTCCTTAGATGTGGCAACTTCCCAAACAACATTTTGCTTTACATCCTTCTCTCTCCACCTCTCCAAAGTAGGAACACACCCAATTCTTGTTTACCTGTACTTCACAGCACCTCCAGGCCACACACATGAAACTTAATCCCCTAAATCTCTCCTGCCTCAGCACACTGGGACAAGTTGTCAAATTAGGGAGTGCTAAACCAGCCAGCGGTTGCACAGTAATGCACTGTATTGTACTGTAACTAATCCCTCAGCAGAGCAGGGGCACAATGTCTCTGCTCAAAGTACTGTCAGCTAAAACAGGCTCAGATAATACAGTTCAGGGACCACAGTCATCATCAGGCCAAGACCCTCGGTTATGCAAGACATCAGACTTTACAGATTTGATTCCTGTTTAAACCAGGAATCAATCTCTTTGAAAAGCATCCTAAATTCACTTCTAGGGATGAAAAATTGTCCCAGTGATCTAAATACATGTTATTTACATAAATAACTACGTGCATATATAAGGATGTATGTATACATTCACACACATCCCTTTTCAGCTACTAAACAGTTTTACCTCTGTGCCTGTTTCTTTAAAAACTTCTCCATTATTTAATTTTATCCTAGCAATCTCTAACCATCTGTGATCACGTCACCCCTTAATCTCATTTCGCATACTAAACAAAGCCAGTGATTTTTTTTAATTTGCATCTCCCTGAGAAGAACTGTAAACTCTAAAAAAGGTAATAAAGTGTTTACCATATGCCTTCTCAGCATCTCTAAAAATAGCAATAAGCACATAAGAACCTCTAAGAGTGATCTAAAAAGAGGAAAGAATCAAATTATTCTCATTTTACAGAAAGCAAAGCAGAAAAAAATTCATAGATTAATCTTTCAGACTGCAATGACTATTCAGAAGCTGTGTGTTGGAAAGAAAAGATTACTCTGAAGCCTCATGTAAAATTCTTTTTCATTAAAAAGGCTCTGTGAGGAAAGGGCTGTTTTCATCTTGCTCAGAAAAGCATAAATTCAAACCACGTGCTATGTTGAGCAGGAAACAACCTGTAAACCCAAGGCTCTCCAATACTTCTCTTACTACACTAAGCCTATTAAATTTCACACAATTAAGTTTCACATGTGGGTATATGAAATATTAAATCCAGAAACACCTGATAAAATACTTAGTGAAGCATAGCAGGCAATATGAACCGGGAAACAGATAAAAACTGCCCAAAAGCAGAAGAAAACAGCTTCCAAATCTTCAGCATCAGAATTCCCTCATCTTACTATTCCCTTAAATTTACACTCATCAAATCACTCTCATTAAACTCCCTTCAGAGCAAGCAGGTTTCCTCTCAAAGATACCTGATACTTAGTCTTGCATAAACTTTTCAATATTTTTGCTTGCACACACTGGAATCCTGCTCTGTGATAAGCAACACTTTCAGATGAGACCACATTATAACGTCTGAATGCGTTCATCTGAACTACACCTCTCAACGAGCTTTTGTAAGGATATAAAAAGATCTGGCATATGAGAAACTGCAGGTTTATCTCCTGTTAACACCAAAAGGGTGCAGGAACAAATCTTTAGGCTCATAGAAGCAACCATCACCTACAGAAAGTTTCTGAATAGTGGCATCACTAATGGTATCACTCCATATTAATGGTATAGATCACCAGTATTACATGTACTGGTATCAAGATGGAGATGGGACATGCAATTACAGACATACAAATTCCAGTGACCACACAAGACACGGCTCAGCAGCTGAGCCACGCAGCGCATGGCCAAGCCTTTCCCCCTGGTGGGCCAGCTCCCACGCCAGGAGCCTGCTTCACCCAGTGCCAGGGGTGCAGGCACACAGCAGCGACCCAGCCAGGGCGAGGAGCGCTGCCTTGCTGCGACTGGAACTCCATGGCTCTGCCCCAGCATTCGGGCACTGCTCCCATCAGTGTTTCTCTACAGCTGCCACGGTCTAGACCAAGCCCAGTGCTGCCAGCAGGTGTGAGTGCCCAGCGCCCACAGAGACAGGCAGAGCCCAGGCACCACTCGGCTGGCAGGCACAACTCCTGGCAAGCACAAGTGAGGCAGATATTTTGCACGTGAACACGTACCCAAAAACTTCTTGGTGTCTTAAGGCATTTCAATACAAGTATGACAATACCAGAGAATAAAACTTCCTGAAACAGTCTTGGATATTAAAAAAAAAAGAAAAGCAGTAAGAACCATGGCAAAAGCTTAAGCAGGATCTACATGGTCCAGATTTTACTCCAAAGTCCTAGTAAGATACTGATAAAAGGTATTAGCATCCCTTCAAACCACGTGTAGCCATTAAATATGACCATTAAGCCTTAACTTAAAATATCCAGCAAGTCAGCTACTAAATTACCAAATGGGCTGAGGTATTACATTTTCAATTGCTTACTGTAATGCAAACAACAACAAAAAAAATTCTATTCAAAAACACATGCAGAAAATATTTTGTTCCAGTGCTGCAGACTGTCACTTCCAGTTTGCATTTAATGAGAAAGCAACAAATGGTAAGCTAGAATGAAATTAAATTGAGGAAATACATCACTGTCATAATTAGATTTGTCCAGTTCTCCCACACGCTCAAACTCCACTTCCTCAATTTTTTTTTTATTTTTTTTTTTTACCGACAAATTTAATTTCATGAAACAATTACCCTTTTCAGTAGCCAGAATCTGGTCAGCTCCCATAGCCATTAGCAGTTGATGCTGGAGATGACATTGGCAGTGCCAGGCTGAGGCAGTTCCACAGGCTGCTGCTCTGCCTTGGTTCCTGAGGAGCCACACAACAGCTGTATCTCTGGGCAGCCGCCACGGCCAGGACACAGTTTAGCAGTGTCATTTCAGATGAATTCTGTGCAATTCTGTAACAGCCTAGCAGGCTGTGCAACACAGATGGCATCCTCACGCTGGCAGGCACAGCCCTGCACTTTTGCTACGAAAAGAAAATGCAGAGGGGAAACACCCAGGCCTGCTCTCAGATGATTCCTACTGCTCCACATGCTGCCTTCCTAAGACCACCTCCCACAGGAGGGCCAGCAGATTCTCCAAAAGATCTAGAAGACCTCCAACATCTTTCTTGACAACATGAATGAATGCATTCACACAAACCTTCTTCGAGCTATTTTATTGTGAAATAATTTGCTCTCCAGTGAGCAAAGAAATCCACACTTTTGAGAAAAATTTGACTTTTGAGAGAGAAGGGACAACTGTATTGCAGGGTTTGTACTGGCCTTGGTTATTTCTGTTCAAGACAAGGTCATCTCTGATGGAAAAGCTGCACTACCATAAGCTTCCACATGCCTGCCAACACAGGACTGGCACACCTCCAGATCCAAGTGCAGTTTGAGTAGAACTGAACAGAAGTGCCTTTTCCAAAGGCAAATAGATTTTTTTTTACCTTGTTCTACTGTGCTACTTGCCTTGGTTTTCTTAACATCTATTGTTATATGTGTCACCCCTCTCAAAAAGGTAGGGGAGAGATAACAACACACTATCTTAGATAAATTGAGAGCTGAGCAAATGCAGCAAAGTATAACTTATGCACTAAGACTTGGAACATTTATGGTTTATGAGCAAGAAATGAAAGAAGGAGTTAGACCTTCTGAAAGTAAAACTCTAAACTAATTTCATACCATACAGGAATGAAGGCACACCTGTATCATGCAATGAAGTGGCAGAATAGAGACCTCAGTTACAGCAATCAGGGGGTCAAACATGTTCCGGTGCTGAAAGGGTCAAATGCACTCCGGTGCTGAAAGGGACTACAATCACCTGATCTCCATGCAGCCGATTAGCCCGAAGCAAGTGCCTCTCCCCATTAGGGAGCATGAACAAGTCATTCTGGAGGGTAAGAAGCAAAAATAAGTATTTCTGCTGCACAATGAAACACAGCACTCAGCTGTACTACACTAGCTCAAGATGTGGACATCATGCCGTATGGAATATGTGAAATACATGGAACATGTGAAATAAACATACACTGAAATAAACAGGCTACCTCTGTAGCTAGCTACCTCTCCTTTAAGGATTAACTCTGAAAATATAATCCCTGAGAATCTAAAATAAGAGGGGAAAAAAAAGGAACTCCAGAAGGTGCTAGGTCATTTCAGTTTTTGAGAGGTAGCTTCTTGTCTTAGAAAGCCCTAGGTAGACTTTCAGCTTTTTGTCTGCTTACAGTGCACTTGTGGACATCACCCCACAGCTGGCAGAATAGCAGAGGCATCAAATACTTAGTTCAGAATTGAACAACAGGTTTCTTCCCCAGGTGGTCTGGGAATGTAACATTTCCAAAATCCAATCAGAAATCAAAGAAATGTCTTCAGAACCAACACAAGAAATGCACCATCAAGGGAAACTGTAACCAAAATGTTTACCCCAAGGACGCAGAACCATTTGTGGCTATGGGTTTGGATGGCTGCTCTATATTACTAAAACTGTAGTTTACCAGAGGGTTCAACCCATCTGCAATTTGATGGCTGTGCTCCACATGTATTTATAAACCAAATCCAATATCCACAAAGCCAATTAAGGACAGTACTGCCTTTAAACTGCATATTAATTCTGTCCCTCTTATAATGACTGCACTTGAATCTTGGAAGTTAAAGGTTTCTACTGAAAAATATATTTTAGCTTTTATGACTATTAAGCTCGCGCACAGAAGTATGAAGCGCCATCTTCATTTCACTCGTGGTGTTTCACAGCAATCACTAGCACTAACAATAATGAAGACTAGGATAGATTACTATTATGAAACATTTATGGCAACCTGATGATTACAACACTTAAAGAACATAGAGGTCACAAATTCAAGAGAAAAGGAAAAAGAAAGGTCTTTTGGTGTGTCCCCAGCTCAGTGTCTACAACTAGGCTTCTCATGGATACAAAGAGGCCAATTAAGCCAGCGAGTACATCCCTCTGAGGGTAAGGATTCATGAAGAAAGCAACTCTACATACAAGAGAACGACGCCCTATATTTCTTTTGCAAATTATGGAGGGTTTTTTCCTCCAAAATATAGCTTTAGTACGAAACTCAGCAGCCTTCATCATTCCTCCTCTGGGGCTTGCAGCTGTAAGGAGCGGCTGAGTCACACGGCTGAGGTAAAGCTTACTAGAGCCTGGTACTAATTATGCAACAAGGGCAGCATCAGGAAAAGGAATACACTTCCTGTAGCAACTATCTGCAGGATGACTGAATGCTTAACAGTGCTTACATGTGCTAAATAAATAACATTATAAGTCAATTCAGATGAAAAAAAATTTTAAAAAACGTTTAAGGAAGCTTTTTTGAAGAGTGCACAGCCCAGCAGAGTAGTATCCCTGAAACAGGAAAACAAGTGCTGCCAGTATCTTAGAGACACTTGGCTTACAGAAATTTTAGCATCAGAATTCAGCAGACAAAGTAATGTACTGTCAAAAGCAATGCGGTGAATACAGGCTATCCAACAACCCAAACCACTGCAGTCACTGCTGCTTTACAAAGCTACAGAGTAACATTTATTTAGGTTCAAGGGGAAAAAGAGGAAAGAATTCAAAACAAAACAAACAAAAACCTAAACAAAGCCAAAAAAAGCCAACAGCAAACATTCACACCACCATGAAACAACACCAAACCACAAAACCACTGTCTGAGTACCTCCAAAACTAAATTCAGTGACATTTAGAGCTCAGTGATTTTGAGATAATTTGGGTACCTCTTGTATGCCAGCAACCAATCAGCCCAACAGCAAAAATGTGTTTGGTGTCAACTCTTTTTAGAAAGCACACTTGTAATTAATATGTAACTACCAGAGTCAACCTTTAGTAACAGCACAGTTTTGTGAGACAGCTGGTTTCAAAAACATTGCCAGCAGCATCATTACATCAACAAATGACCTAATGATGCCCACATAAAGGCACAGAAATGACAGTGGATTTCTGGTTCAAAAGTTGAAAACTACTCCCTGAAGAGCAATATTATTTTTGCACACCCTCACATACAAAAATACTTTTCTTCAAAGTCAAATAAATAACGTAAACATACAATTATTTAATGCAATCAAGTGAAACATTTGAAAAATAAGTACATAACTTCCTCGCATTACAACTTATCCTTGATTTCTTAAAGGCATTGGTAAGTACCACAAATATATTCAGAAATAAGCAAGAAAGAAAAGTTTCTTCACTACAGAAAAATATTTTTTTCAATAGAGCCAAGAACTGATGTAATGCAAGGCTATCCAAATGACCAAAAAACTGTCAATCATGCCAACACCAGGCTTCATTCAACTTCTTCCTCTTCAGTCAAATGTATGTCTGTTTTAGAAGTTCACTGCTTCTTCCAAGCAGCCTAGTTTTTAAAAATACATACTCTGTTATTTTTATACAAAGTTAAAAGGGTTTGCTATGTGTGCAGCAAAGAAGACTCTTAATTGCCTCTCTTACCCAGATTTCCCTTTCCTTTCTAAACACCCACACATTCACTTCTGCTCCCAGCTCTTAAAGCTATAGTACACAAATTACTACATGTTCATGGCCAGATTACTGTAGCTCTGAAAATTGTTTTCATTTCTTTCCCCTCCATACAGAAATATTGTCTTCCCAGTTGTATATTCTCAAGTTTAGGGCAGTTAGTTGCTTTACACCTCTGAGACACAAGTCCAATAATTACACTTCATCAACTCAAAACAAGCACAAAGTTACCAGCATACCTTTAGGTAAAGCTACAAGCCACTTCATAAGTAATTACAGTTAAATAATAAAACAAAAGAACAAGAGGGTCAGGTCATTTTAAAAAAAATTACAAGTTGTCATTAATCATTACTGAAATTATTGCTTAGCTAACACTACTAAAATAACCAGAGACTTCACAATGGGACAAGACAGCTAAAAACAGTTTCAACAATCTGTGCTGAATAGTGCCTTCACTATGTTAACTTTCAAAGCAACATTCCCAGAACAAAAACCACTGTATGACTTTTCTTCCACGCCTTCAAAAAAAAAAAAAAAAAATCAACACAAAACCCCATGTTGTATCCATAACACCCGATACACCAAGTTCCAAAGCAAACTGCAGAAAATTTCTTCATATTTATTGCTGACTGTTTCTAATGAACAGAAGTTGCTCTGTTCCAAAACAGAAGGTAGACTGTTCAAGCAATGACTGAAAGCTCTGAGCTGGTAAATCCTAACTCTGGAGTAAGGAAAAATAACTCACTTGCTTTATTTAGTACTGTCTGTTTTCAAACTTGCAAAACAGAAAGAAACAATGTTATCCAACTTCTCCAGTCATGCTGTTTCAGCTACACCTTGTTTTATGTCTGAATGTCAATCCTCAAATTTAATTCTTTTCTTCATGTCTATTCATTCTATTTGCAAGGCTGAAAAATCATTTACATCTGCAGCAATAGCATGAGAGGTAATTTTTCCATCCTTCTGTTCCTATGGAATGACACTGTATTAAGCTACATTCTAAATTTTACTACCTTGCTGGTCTGTCTTGGCTTGAAAATTTTATTTAAAATCAGGACAATACAGGAAACTATGCTACAAATTCAGTGGGTAGCATTTTCCCCACATGGAGCCATGCTTCAAATGGATTGCTCAGCACCATGCTGGATGCTCTTTTTCTGAGAGCATTTCAGGCAAGTATAAACTGTCAACCCCCAAACTCTCCCCCACCCTTTCTTCATTCTTCAATCCCTGCCAAAGCTGAGAAGTTTGCAAGTCTCTCAGTACTGATTCTAAACAACACTCCCCATGAAGTTTCAACCAGGTGCAAACTTAGGTTATCTATAGGCCATAATCTTTTGTTCAGCTACATGCAGGCTGACTTTCAGACATGGTAGAGAGGGGACAGGCAAAAAAATTGTTAGCAAGAAAGTATTTAGCATTTATATGGAATACCAGTGGAAAGCTGAAATAATTGGAGGTTAAATAACCAAGAAATCAAAAGAATGTAATTTATCACAGTTGACTGGTGAAGTAAGTTTGGAGTTGGTACTGCTATATCAGGGCCTCATTCAACATCATCTGTGCACAAAATCCACTAGAATCTGGAACCTCTCAAGAAAACCAATTTCCACACAAAAATTCAAATCCCAAAGCTAGGGATAGAAGAAAGAGAGCAGAAAGAGAGCTCTTCTCTGCAGCAACACTTATGCTCAGGGCTGAGCTGCTGCCCTTTCACATGCTCAGCCTTTCATTGAGTCCAGAAGGGTTTACATGACACTATATAAATAGTGCCTACAATATCCAATATATCAGTGGAGATTTTAAACTAAGAGAAAGTGAAAGAGATTGCTTTGCTACCTCATCCAGAAAGCATGGGCTGGTTTTATAGTCTTCACTTTTGATAATATATATAACAGAATGTGTGATTTTGTAACTGTTTAGCTTCCGCACTAGGGCAGGTAGGAGCTCCTTGTTACCTAGGCTAAACAAATCCATCTGGAAATCATTGTGGAAATACAGTCATTCTGGTTTAATTGCTACTGGCATGCAGACCCTGCTGCACCAACAAGCTTACAGTTTGGAATTACCACTACTATTAATATTGGTACATTTCACCAAAATATTAGCTCCAGGACAGAGCACATCCATGAAATAATGCACCCTGGTCATGCACCACAATGTAAACTGACAGCTGCATAGGACTCATGGCATACACTCTGAATAAAGCTTATAAAGAACCAACTACTTTCCTGCTACTTATACCTGCTTTAAACAACCATTACCTATGCTGGCCTAACAGCAAGGCTAAGCACTTTCTGCTTCATGTCCTAGCTGTAGGCTTAATTTTTCATTACAGCTCAGGTTCCCTGATAAGATTACAAATTCAACCAGAAATCCAAAACTATTAATGCAAAGTCACTTCACAAAAACAAACAAAACAACCACAAAAAAAAAAAAAAAAAGCAGCAAGGTAGTTCACACAAATTGAAAGCAGCTATCTCCATTTTACATCACAGGCCTGAGAGGCTCTGACTCCATTTCTGGAACAGTTCTCTGCTGTGTGCAGCTGCTGGCCTGGGCACTGCCCTGCCAGTCTCCCTCAGCTCCAGTGCACACAAAGCAGCAACACCTGATCCTGGGATCATTTCTGTCTGCTGAATGCTTAGCCACAGCTCCTTGGGGACATAAGGTAAAGCCTGTCCTGACAAGCTGCTTCAAGGTCAAAACCAATTTCTTTAGCCTTGACTCAATTAAATCAGCTCTTCTTGGCAACTAATACGTCTAAATTAGGCATTTCCCAGCTGCTCTCAGAACTCATCAATGCAAATCACTTGTGGTTTGTCTGCATCAAAGTTCATAGTCCCTCATACACTGGAGATAGCACAGTGCTATCAAATAAGGTATTCATATATTAGCTGTTTGAAATTGCCTTAGAAATTTATGTTTATGGTAACTGTCTTGCTGTAGTCCTGATCTGTCAACCAACTGAGATGGTTACAGACCTGCCACAAAATTTGTGACCAAAAGCATCTCATTCCTTCGAGCACTTAACATCAGACAACAGAAGAGCTTCTGTGGCTTAAATGAGACCTAAGAGGACAATGCATGAAGGGAGGGCTCACAAGGTTTCCCAGGAGCTAAGAAGGAACTTCACCAGGAAATGGAAAACTATGAGTTCATACAAACTAGTGTGTTAATGGCATACTGGTAGTGCCTCAAGGCCAGGGAGGGTATTACACTAAGGCTTATATAAAGCTTTCATAATGGGTCACACATTTATGAAAAGCTGTAGACAGACATGTCTACAATAATCCATAACTGGAAGGATGGAAGGATGGAAGGATGGAATTCTACAATAACAAAGCTTTAGTGTTCTAGTGTTTTTGCCAACCTTCCTTTCACTTAAAAGGATTTTTCTTAACACCACAGACAACATTTGAGGGATGGGGGAAAGAGGTAAAAGGCCATTTACTTCAGCATATGCTAGAGTACCAGATATTTAGAAAGAAAAATGGAATATTTAGAAAAACTTGTAAAGGTAACTGGTGTTCTACAGAAAATGTCAGCAAGTATTAAAAACATCTTAAGAGGGTGTCACTAGATGAATACCTTTTCCTGGAATTTACAGATTTCTCCAAAAGAGGTACTTTTTTTTTTCTAAGACAGTCTGCTTTTACAATTTGTGTCAAAGAGAGAAAACTCTGTGCTTAAAATTTTAATATTTTGCCACATCATGTGCCATATCCAAACTCTTGTTTGTTTTAAGGGATTTCACCAGTGAATCTGAAGAAAAGCTAAGGCAAGAAAGATAGAAAAGAAGGCTCTTTCAGCTTTTTGAAAGTTTTTAAAATAAAATATGGCCAGGATTGGGTATTAATGGAGCTTTTTTGTTATTGTTTGCTTGTGGGTTTTGGGTGGTTTTTTTTTTTCAAGAAACATGACAGCTAAGCAGATACTATGACCTTAAGATCCTCCCAGAAAAGTTTATTTTCTCCCTGGTTTCAACTATAGACTTTGACTGCCCATGCCTTATCATTTGACTTTTGTTTACACAGAAATACAGAACTGTCATCAAATGAAATGCAACTGTAATGCACCCCTTACGTAAGCTCTATCACATGAATAATTAGCAAGACATAGAAAACTACAAATAGCTTATTTCCCAACTCCACTTACCATTAGAGTTAACCATTTCTAGACCACTGAATTAAGGATCAGTGGCTCAAAAATAGGAACAAAAAAAATTGAAACTGTGAGAAAAATACAGGACAGGAAGCAGGATTACCTAGCACAAATGAAAGGAGAGGATTTCTTTGACTCAGGATTTGAGGTCAAGACTTTGTTTTATTTCAAATATAATCATGTTTTTAACAGAACACAAAATTAGATTCTCAATCAAATATTGTTACACAGTATGTCATTAAGTGTCAAAATGGACAAAAAATTTACACAGTCTTTTGTGTCTTTCCTATACTACCATCCTAATCTCAAGGTATCACAGTTTTCAGTTCAGAGAAACAAGGCTTCAGCCCTCTGCTCCCTGGCAGCCATTGCAATGCTTTAAGTTGTTTATCTCTGATCTGCAGCAGTGGTGTTGGCAGAGGGGTGTTGGCAGGGGGGTCTTGCAACAACAGCAAAAACGGAGCAACACAAAGACTCAGCAGCTGAAAAACAGTCCAACAGTGACACTCAACCTAAAAATTGCTGACAAAGTAGAAACCACTTCAGTACCTCTAACTGGAACTATTCTTGCTGGGACTGCAGAAAAAAAAACCAAAAACACAACACCACAAAAAAGACCCAAAACAAACACCCCCACAATGAAATCTAGTATATGTAGTCCTTTATTACCTACCTTAGCTAACAATTTAAACTAACTAGACCAAGAGTCAAGTGTGAAAAAAATAGGCAAAAAACCAACTTTTCCCTTTTAAAAGAAAAAACCCTACACCCCACAAGAGCTGCCTGTGTAATCTGTAGATCTTCTCTAATTTTTCCATCAGTCACAAGGACACTGAACTGAGCAAGTTAAGTATGCAATGGCAGACAACAAGGACATCCAGAAAGACTCATGCATTAGATGAAACAATTTCTGGCTATCTTTCAACCTTTCAACTTCACAATGAAACTGGAAAGTCCATGGCTCCGTACCATCTTGGTGCCCCTGTCTAGCTGTGGAGGACTAAAGGGAGAGCTTTGAACATCCAATTCTTTTGGAAACAAAACTTCTCAGCTATTTTCAAAGTAACTGAAGATATACCATAGCCTTGCACTCCAATCATACCTCCAGTCATCCATCAATAAGAAATAGGAGTCTCCTCAGCACTGAATGAATACTCAGAAGATGGGTTCATTGTTACTCCAACACCAGAGCTGACCCTATAAACAGCAGTGGACCTCCAACTCTGGGTATCTTAACCCTGTACTGAAGAAAAATACCTAAAAACAAGTCACACCGATTATTTCATTATTTCCAGTCTTGGAAGTGAACTGGCCAATGTCCCTTAACCACGCATGAGCTCAGCCTGGCACCTAGGCAAGGACCCATAGAAGGTCTATGGCATCATCCACCCTGACACATAGGAGTATATCCAGAGGATTCCCAGTACTGGCAACAACTGCAGCAGAGAGACCCCTTGCACATAAAAGTATCTCCTATGTTTCATTTTTTATTACCAGAATGGAAAAATAACACAAAGCCAATTGAAGTTACTTGTGAGCAAAGGAGGGTACCTCACACACATCTGCTGTGCTGGAGTGACCACCCCTCTACACCAGGGAGAAAACAGGAGAGCAACCATCACTACAGCAGGGCAGCACATGGCAAGCATTCTGTCCCACTGGACATTCCCTGGACAGACATATAGCCTTGAGCAAAGGAAGTTTTCTTAAGGTGAAAACTGCATATATAAATTATAGAATACACATATAAAAGGAGCAGTTACAGTTGCCCAGCTAGACTATAATTAGTCATATTTCCTTGACATATTGGATAAAATTTGAAAGTCAGTAGCATTTCCTACAATCTGAGAAATCAAAAGCATATAAATTCAAGGGACACAGATATGAGCTTTGAAGCATTTTATTCAGTCTAGCAATACATTCCTCTGTTTTAAACAGATTGAACTTCAACCAGACAACTCTTACACGTACTAGGCAGATTTCCAGCAATACAGACCAAACTGAATGTGAACTTTGCCCAGTGCTCCACATGCATTTTATGAATACACAAATCTAAATAAATAAATCAAGTTTTAAAAGTCCATTTTTTAATTCACAAGACAAAAAATTGATGCACAAATTATAATTAATTTCCAAAGAGTCATAAGAAACCACTCCAAGGTAATCAATGCTTTGGGTTGTCTTCACAGGAGTATCACATGCTTCATGTGATAAACCACTGACTATTGTCCTCATTTCTTTCTGCCATACAGAAGATACTGTCTGAACAAGCCAGAAGAACTAAAGAATGAAACAAGAACTGTCACAGTATGGGACAGGAAAAGGGATTATTCTATGAGATAGCTGAGGAAAGCACATCTGAAAAGCAAAGAAACATTAAACAATGATGGAGGGTAATTATTCCTATCAGTCACCTTAGACAAAATAATGAGTAAGCTTAAATTGTGGCAGAGAAAATGCAGAGGGGTAAGCCCCACACACTCCTGCTGGGAAAAAAGGAGAGACTGTTAACACACTGAATCACACTCCAAATGCTTTCACAGCTGCAATATCTCATTTACCATAAAATAGTCCTCAAAACAGGTAGGAGTGGGTCCTATGAGGAGAATGAATAGACTTTACACAGAAGAGTATAGAAACCATGCAAACAAACAACAAAAGCCTCCAGTACTTCACCCTGTGTATGCTTCCAACACATTATCTCCTAACAGCAGCCCTATCACCAGCACCACTGGATGACTGTCAGTCCCCCAGGAATCTGCTCTACCATATTCAGAACACAGCTGGAGAAGAGGCTGCACCCCCTTTGCTGAAGGTGTCCCCCACATCTCACCTTTCCAACAGATCATAGGCACAAAGCCCTTCAGTATCTTCTTGGCTTCAGGCCTTGTCTCCTCTCTTTCAGTGCAAAAGAGAAAATTACAAAGACAAAAGGCCCAAGCTCCTTTCTGAGGCTCACACTGGGAAGACAAGCAGCACTGATCATAAAAGCAAGAGATTTCCCAACTTGGCATAAGGAAGAAATCTAACCATCAGAAATTGGAACAGTCAAGTACTGGTGGGCAAGAGACACTGATGGATCTCCATCTCAGAGGATTTTCTTAGACCCAACCTTAGACAGACCCTTGCAAACCTTAGTTTTGACACTGCTTTGCTGGATCAGATGACCTCCTGAGTTCCCTTCAAACTTGGATTAATCTAAGCTTACCCTTCCTGATCAGCAAGGCTTTACTGTTCGTGTGGACATTGTCACACCTCTGTGAACACATTCTGACATTTGAATGGGATCATTCAACTGTGCTGAATTCAGGCCATGGCACCCCACATGCAGCTTCACAGAATTACAGACAATTGGGGTGGAAAAAAAACTGGGAATGTCAGAGTTTTTTTCACCCACTATACCTTTCTGGACCAAAGTAGTATCAATTAAACCAAAATCTTCCTGGCAATTACCAGTCTGCACTGTTTTGAAGAGTTTCCTGTATGGACAATTTCACATCTCCATAGACAAAGCACAGATTTATTTCTCCCCGTAGTCTGTTCATTCCACAATATCCATCCTTACAATGGAAAAATATTTTCTCCTCTCTTTTACTTTTCTTACTGAAATTTAAATCTACTATGTTCTATCAACTTCACCTTGAACATGAAGAGCATTTTATTCCCTTCCACTCTGTACTTGACTCTTGGTATTTTAGGATGTGTCTCTTATCAATTTTCACTCCTTACTGGATGTGGCACTTGGTGCCATGGTTTAGTTGAGGGGTTAGGGCATGGGTTGGACTCGATGATCTTGAAGGTCTCCTCCAACCTAGAAAATTCTGTGTGATATCTGACATGGAACTGGTCATGTTTTCTAGACAAAGAGCCCTTTCCCTCCTCTTTTCAATTCCTTTTAGTCAGCACACATTTTTCATGAGTAGCAGGACCCAAAACTTACCACTAGACATCAGCAGTACTGAACAAAAAACTGATTTCTTTGTGCCTTCGAAAAGACTCCAGTTTCTAAATGCATTGAGTTTCTCCTTTTGCTACAGTAAAACACTGCCATTCCATGCTTATGAATAATGTGTAGATTGCTTGAACATTTGCCTACAGCAGCAGCAGCAGCCCTTTGTTTTTAATCAAGTATCTTCCAAGATGTAGGTCAACAACATTCTATGCAAGCTCCCTCTTCCCAAAGAGGCATTTCCACACTCAGCAGTGAGAGAGTTTGAAATCAACAGAAGCATGGGCCAGCTGGCCTGGGCCAGCCCTGTTCTTGGGCTGCAAGCACAGAACAAAGCACTTTCATTTGAAGCTCTCAGCTGCCCAATGTTTCTTGGAGGTCCTTTCCAACCTTGACAAGCCTAAGGTTCCTCTTCAGGGCCTACCAGGGCTATACTTGTTGACATTTAGAGAACAATGAAAAGTCCATCTGTTCCTACAAGCCTTGCTAACAACAATAATGAAATAGATCTAAAGCTACATTTTAAAATGCAGAGCCAAGACAGTGGGTAGATGGCAATGTAGATCACTTTGAAGACTGTGTGAGGAAGACAAAGAAAGAGAGCAAACAATAACAAAAACACATGCAAAAATAAAAAAACCCTGAAACAATGAATCCAGCAAAGATTTTAAAACCCCAAAGACACAAAGACCCCCCTCGACAGCAAATTCAATTCAATTCAACTCCAACTCAAACAAAACCCTTTTGGGAGTATAAAAAAATAAAAAAGAACATTTAATTATACTAATGTTTAACTCTCAAATAGTTTACTTGCAAATACCAATTCAGTCCTATCTCTCATCTAATTTTTAGTGCTTAGTGAACACCAAACCACTTTTGCTGAACTCAGAGTTCTGCTTGTAAAGATCAGAATGGCAATTTTATTGTTCCTGAGTGATGTGCTGACTGATCAGATTAGACAGAAGCATAAGCTGCACTCTAAGTGATATAGATTGAACAGGTGGCCTTCCCTCTGATCTACAGCCTCTTCAAACACTTACAAGTAGAATCCTTCTCATTTCAATCACCTCTAGAAAATATGCATCCAGGTACTTAGTCATCCTTAACCCGACATAAAAATATTTTTCTGGTCTTTAATGCATTTCAAACAGCTTGCTCATAAACACATCAGCCTTTCCCAACTATACCAGTAATTCACATGCCTGATATAATTTTAACTAAAAAAAAAGAAAATACAGATGTTTAGATGGTATCAACATATAGTCTGCAAAGTAAGAGGTATAGATAATTTTACTGAAAAATTCAAAGGCTTCACATTACAGAGACAGAGTCTAAAAATGATTTCACATGTACTTAAAATTAAAGATTAGACTTCAAAAAGAATGCATTTGAGACTAGGGAGTGAAATAAACCTTACCTGGACGACTTATGCAGAGTGACAACAAAAGCAGTGTATGGTTTGCTTGGCAGGTAAAAAAAAAAAAAAAAGAGTAGTCAGCTACTCCCTTCAGATCAAAGTGTCTGGTACAGGCATAAGTTTTTTTACTCTTCACAGAAATGAGCAAAGAGGAGAGGGAGAAACAAAGCCATATATAGCATATTTAATTGTAAGACTTTTCACAGAAGGTAATTACTAACTCAGGTGTTTTAGCAGAGTTGGTTTTCTCATGATATTACATCATGTATTATTTATATCGTGTTTACTTTGAAGCTACATTTTTGGCCTGAGGATCTTATGACATAATTCTAAGATGACAACAAAGTGCCAGGGGAGCATGGGGAAGGAAAAGCAGGAAAAAAATATTAAGAAAAAGGCAAAAGCTTACTACCTACACTCATACCGCTCTCATATTCTCATACAGGTGGAAATGGGTACACAGGGATAGTGTTTTATGAAAGAATCAAGCACAAACTAAGAGACACTGCTGCAGTTGGTAATCAATACTACTGAGAGAGTGATTAGCAACTCTATGACTTTGGGATAATGAGCTACTCAAAATGACACAAAAGGTCTCTGGACTCATCTACCAATTAATCCCATGCTTAAGGGAAAAAAATGTCCAACAAAATGAATGCTAAGGATTACTGACTTTGAAAAACAAAGTTAATTAGGTAAGTATTTTGAATAGCATATATACACACATTTTAAGTCAGTCTACCTTCCTATCACTTTATTCCGAGAAGTCTCACACACACAGCATGGTACCAAATACTTTAGGGATTCAGATATGCCACTTTCCATATTTTATGCAGTATTAGAGGTTTTACTAAGAAATTTCCTAGAAAACCTGCTAGTTACCCCAAAATTATACAAGACTGTATTTCACCAATTGCAATATATTTCTAGAGGATAAACTCTTCTTTCATGCTTTAGCCTATTATCAATGATGTGCATAACTTCTTCAACAATATTGCTAATAAGTCCTGTATTTAACATAGTTTGTTGACTGACATTAGTACTTCACAGCTATGCAGCTTTCCAGCTTAATAGGTCACCTTAAATTTGTTTGAGCAATATTAAGCAAAGCATAACTTACAATTAGAAATGGAAGGAAAAAACAGCTCATTGAAAAAATACACAGCCTAAAGACAATAACCAAGAGGCTGGAGAATTGACTTAAGATGTGGAATATCTTTTTTCAAGGCCACAGATAAGATTAGACCCAGTAAACAGAGAAACCCATTTGATCAAACTCTTCCATTATCAAAAGAGCACATGGGAGAAGAGAAAGTGTCAGATTTTGAGATGCCTGACAAAAGGGAATAATTTTTTGTCTAGTCCTATTATTGATAACATTCCACATGTTCAGCTATGGTAGTTGAACTGATAATGCTATAGCATACTACAGTCCCTCAACTCTTACCTTGAAAATACTGATTTACTCATGCTTTTACAGGATCAGTTATGCTGAACATAAAGGAAAAGGAAAATAAGTATCCTTCAAAGCTACAATATCCAAGAGGAAGCATTTCAAGAAACCTGGAGTATTGAAGAGGTAGTATGGAAAGATTACATTAAATCTAAAATGTCCTGCAAAGAGACAGTTATTTACTAACCAACTGAACTATGCAGAGTTCCTATAGCAGCATAAATGCAAGAGCCAACACTGAGACACTAATTTACTTAGACAACAAATCCTTTAGTCAATTTTTAAATTCAGCAGTGGAAGTGCACATTCAATTTACATGCCTATAAATTGCTCTGTACAGTAGAAGAATCATAACCTTTCTCTCAGCTTTCTCTGTTGAAGCTCTGAAGCAAGCAGGCTCAAGGGAGCTCTTTTTTGTTAGGTAGACTTAAAGATGTAAAGATGGTTAAAGGGTGCACTGTCCCAATCAGCAGTTGTCAACTAATTTAAAGAAAAAAAAAATTCTTTACACTGAAAAATAATTATTCCAGCAGTGGCCAACTCTACCAAATCTGCTGAGGATACTACTAGAATAGAGGAACAGATGGTACTCGCTCCTCACTCTTTATTTCCATTCAGATTCTATTCAGGAAATATTTTATGCTAATCAATCATAAGCTCTAAATCAGCAGGTTTTCACATTTTAGAATACATTTTGAATGTTTTCTTTCTCTATGCAGCAGACTCACTGTGACACTAACCTTTTCTTTTCAATATTCTCCATTTGTATCTTGTTGCCACAATAAACACATCAAACAAGACCATTTTTGAAAAATAAGGCAGCATTTTTCCCCTTACATGGGAGCAGATCTATTTCACTAGGGGAAAGTGGAAATCAACACAAAACTAAAAAAAAAACCAAAAAAAACCCCAAAAAACAAAAACAAAAAAAACAAACAAAAACCCACAAAAAAAACCCCCAAAACACCACCCCACAAGGAAGAATAGGAAGAAAATGAACAAAGATTTAAAACTGTTCAAGAGAAGAGAAAGAGAGCACAATAAAAAGGCACAGCTCATGCAGTTACTCCTGCTAGACTTGTTCAGATCTGGTTTGATTTCTAATTAAACTTTCTTGTTCGCCAGTTCAAATGACACTTCTTGAAAGTGTTTTATATGGAAATAATAGTAGCGTAACAAAAAATTCTCTAGCCACCACAGATATTTAGTATTCTGCTGTATTTTCCTTAAAATAAAAAAAAAAGCACCTAAAGTTGCTTGATTTCACCAGCAGTAGTCAGGCAACAGAACATGAAAGATAGAATTCCAACAGCCATCTTTGAGTGGGCAGCAAGGGCAATCTATAAAAGACTCGAAGCAAATCAAGGGAAAGCAGAGGGAGGGAACAGGACTCTCTTCATCCCATGCACAAGGGTCATTCTACTGCTACAGAAGAATTTACAGATGTCACACAGTAAACCTGAAAATGTGAAGCCCTAAGTTCAGTAATAAAGGCATGTCTAGGCCAACAGATCAAAAGTAGTAAAGAAAACAACATGTAACGGAAATTAGTGACAAACTCAATGGTTTTTCAAAGCAAAGGAAACTCCCAAATCTTCTACAAACTTTTGCAAGTGACAAGTTAAAAATATAATTCATCCATAAGCATGAGCAAACTGCTGAGGTACACCACTCATTGCTTTTTTTCTTCCTAAATTCAAGTTATCCATCTTTTGGCAAGGAATACATGGCATTAAGGGAAAGGTCCAAGTAGGATTTCTTTCCCCTCCATCCAAGAATGAGTTTGTGTTTACAAGGCGAGTGGTGAAAGGGGAAGTTTATTTCCTAGAAAGCAAGATCACAGACTTCAGCCTGCCCCAAGCAATATCAGTAACGGATGATCGAGTCAGATATTATGAAACCAGAATTAATTCAGCAGCAGATGGTGCCGTGTCTTTTCTTCGGCTAAAATGCAAAACATACCAGCAGGGTAAAGTTTCAGGGAAGGACAAGGGGATGTTTGTTTAAGTCAGAGAGCAAAGAAAAACATCAAAACTAACAAAAAGACACGCAACAGAAGCTTTCCAAAACAAGATTTCATTTGTAGCTTTCCATTAACAGACTCCATGCAGAAGAGTTATTTCCCAACATCTTGCTATTTAATGCTGTTGATAATTTCTCTTTCATTAGGTGGGGCAATTCTTGTGTTCTTATAGACTGCTGCACTTCATTAACACAGTTACATATTTTCCCAAGAAAAACTTCAACAACAGCTGATTACAGATGGGTAATAATTACTGTCTATTAAAATAAAAAGTTTGGTTCATTTAAGGAACCAATGGATAGTACTGTAGTCTATTGCTGTTCTTATCTATTTACAGAATGATTTATGAGAATGCTTAGCACTGTACGGGAAGCATGAAATGAGTATCTCCAGAGCTTATATATATAATAATTTAATATACACCACAGCATACATGTCCATTTATCTGGCATCTGAGGATCTATTCATGGTGGGAAGTTTAAACACACCTGTAACTGTTTGCACAACAGCAGCCCAAGAAAGAAAATCAATCTCAGCTACTATGAAAGTGCTTCAAAATACACCTGTCAAAAAATACAGGTTTCTTTTACTCGTTCCTTTTTTCCTAGTGTATCAAACTAGCTGGATCTAGCACACAGGAAAACAACCTCACTATAAAAGCTTAAAAAGAAAATGCTTAAAAACAAGAATGCAAAAATGTGAAAAGGTAGAGACAGGCATGACAACAAACAGCAGATTCCATATGGGGAGGAAAAGAAACCCACACAGAAACTAGTGAAGTAGGAAAAAACTCTACATAAGACAATCAACTGATCACACAGATCAAGAACTGGAGGTATGAAAAGAATTGCATGAAGTTGCAAAGGATGAACACATCCCACTAGCCAAATCAAAAGTCAACACTGTATCCTAACACCATGCCACACTAAGTTTTAGTTGTAAAAATCTCTAATCTCCACTAACCTGAATTAGTAACCAATGTGTTTTTCTAGCATGCTTCATCTCCCTTTTGGAAAAACCAGAAATAGAAGCTGTGTGGTCTTAATTCATCAGCTGCACTGATTACTTGTACTGTTACTAAAAACATTTGCCAGTAGATCCACTGCCTTTTGCACACAAGTTTCCATACTTGGCAAACATCAACATTTCACTTTTGTGAAGCAGCATCACAACATATTGCCGACAGGGTGGGTATGAAAAGGAAATCTTTTAGTCATCTCAAGGCAGAACTGGGTGCCCAGATCCCAGAGCCTCTCTACACACGTGAGGAGGAGAGTAGCAACACTCCTGTTCTTCACTTGAGGGATGAAACAAAGCAGATGTCAATCACAGGAGATGAAGCAGTACCAGTGAGGCTCTTTTCTCAAAGCAGAGAAGAAGGCAGATAGACACAGACAGACCTAGGATGATGAAAAGTGGAAACTTGCTCTCTGTTCTTTACAGATATTAAACATGCCTGATTATAAAACACCATCCACTGAAGCTTCTTTGTGTTGTGCCCATTAACACAGCTTCAGCTGGGCTCCATCTTTCACAAGAACATGCCCAATGCCAAAGCTCTTCAGCTTCACCAACTGCTACTTCATGTTCTTTTATTATCCACTCCACCTGAGGTGCCACCCAAGTATGTTGGAGTGACCATCTTCTCTTGACTACTGGCCAGTTTGTACAGCAATTCATCTTTTCACATTGTACTAATTTCTTCTTCTGTTTTAATACAGCATCTCTAACAAATCAACACTGAAGCTTATCTTTATGTCCAGGGCCTTCACTGACTCAGAGTGGATCAAGGCCATCTTTCACCTTTGAAGGCTAGAAGACAGACATTTCCTTCAATGCTCTACATGGTTATTTGGATCCTGTTATGGAGAAGACATAACAGACACCCCTCCATGCTTTATCAAACATAGTCCTCCCTACAAGACTTCTGGTTAGACCTATCCAAACATTCTAGTTCTTGCAAAGTTCCTTTGTTTAACATGTATCCAAAAATGCAACTTAGTCTTCTTAGATCACCACTGCTAGAACACCCTAACAGCATGGCCACAAGCCACAGGGAGCAAGAACAGGCACTCTCTGAGCCATTTCAACACCTGCCACCCAGCTCAGGCCTGCTTGGTAAAAGGGTAAAAGTAACTGCACACCTCTGAGCACAGTGACGCCATCGAGCCCTTCCATGGGTCATACAACAGCTCTTAAGTGCAGTAGCAGCCCTAGACTGCTGACTGTTCATCTACCCAACCTGCCAGAAACCTACACACTGTATTATGCTGGTGGACACCACTACAGCGGCAAGAGACAAGAATTAGAAACTATAATCTACATCCTTTTGTGAACTTGAAACTGTTGCCTCCAATGCTGATAACATTTCATAACCTTCTTGTCAAAAGTTAGTCTTCATATGTTGAAAAGACACTTAAGGCAAGACAAATTTTAGGCTTATAAAAATGAGAGTTTTTCATATTTAAAAAAAAAAGTTCTCTAATCAGATGACTGTCTTCTATTATGGGGACTCTCTGTCTGAAAACAGGCACACAGTCACACAGAAAGCAAAGCTCTTTGCCAAAGCTGCACACCATCATCCACAAAGTCCACAAGTCTTTCAGTGGTGGGTGACTAGACAGAAATGTTTTCTTAATTGGGGAATTTAACATTAGTTACTGGATTATCTGCCAAACTATTTTCAGCTTTCATGCTTCACTAAACCAGAGCTCATCAGTCACAAACCCATTATTACACTGAAGAAAATGGGGAGCAATTAGCATAAAAGATGATAGCTTAAAGCTGGTGCTAATTGGAAAGAATGAAGTATTTTTCATTCCTGCTGGATACAATTAGGTGAGACAACCAGGTTCTGGAAAAACAATTTGCTAAACAATTTCAGTGATGTCTATTCTGTAACCTATGTTTAAAGTCTAAGCAAATTCATGCCTTTGCAGTATATCTTGCAACCATGGGAGTTGCAAACTAAAAGCTGGTCCAGCTGTAGAGCAAGCCTTGCTCAGAAACATACATACAAAACACAACGACTGATTCATCACAACTGTGGAGATCATCACTGAACTAAGCTCAAGCTGCCAAAAAGAGTTGAAGAGCAAAACCAACAAGGAAACAGAATGTAATACTCATAATGCACGGTACAGCATGGCACCAATACACACTGAGATGCAAAACCAGTTGAATTATAGGACTGCACAAAATACACAATCAGAAAAAAAAGAAAACCATCTACAAAGAGCTACTGGTGCAAAAACAATTATTGTGCATGCTTTTGTTCATGAATGCTAAACAGAGAGGGGGAAATACTGTTGATGAATAGTTAATTTGCCAAAAGGAAGAAAGCAGACAGGAGGAAAAATGCAATCCTTCATTATTAGTGAGCTGCACTCAGGCACAAAATGTTAATTAGACAACTATACTGCAGAAATATACCTTATAACATTAGGGATTTGTTGTCAAGAACTACAGCTGGATGACTTTAACTTACTTCTACAAATTCTTTATCATGTATTACTCATAATCACACACCTACAATTATAAATGTATTTCTACCAGCAGGTTTTTTATCTAATTCCAAACTGCAACAAACCTCTGTATTTGTAAATGAACTTCTACATCATTATTTATTTTGGCTCAACACATATTTAATATTTTCTTCAAATGAAATGAAAGTAGTCTGTAAACCTGTAACACACCCTATTTTTATGATCACACCTATCTCGTATTTTCCTTTTAAAAAATACAGCCTAATTATGCTTTAAAATAGTACCTCCCTGAACATTATGTGAAAAATGCTTCAACAGACAGCACTCACAAAAGCATCTCTCCCAACAGAAAATGCTGCTGCAATCAGACTTTAATGAACAACTGCAGCATACACCCCGTGTTACCATGCAGGGGTGGTGCTTCCCTGTTTACTGAAAATGTTACTGCACCGTTCCCCCTACACCATGTCCCAACACCAGCACACAGTAACATCGCTTATTTCTTCATCCTTCAAAGAAAACAAAAAAAAAAAAAAAACCCTCAGAAATCATCCTCTTCGTCTTCGTGAACAACCCTTGAATTCTCTAATGCAAGATTGTCCAAGGACCCACTGAAACAAACAGACCTTCCCCTAAGGTCTCATTTCTTGTGTTGTAATACTCCAAGTGTACCCGCAAAAAGAAACTTCTTTGAAGTAGAGAAATAAATCAACAGACAGTATCACAATTAAACTCCAAATATTGACCTACATATACATAAATAGACATAGATATATGCACACATACATGTATTTCTCCTCATGCTTCAATCATGTAAAGACATCTTGAAAACTGAAGCATCCACGGGCTAAACTGGAATCTCTTCAAACAATAAAATAGTATTTTCACATAGAAAACCGAGAAGAGACAAGAACTCACTGATGAACAGCAGATTTTTATCTCTGATTAAAGAGCAATTTGAATTAACTGATGTTTTAAAATTATTTAAGCTCCCCGCCCATCTTGACTTCTACGTACACCTAATTCCTATGTACTGTGAGCAGGCTTATGGGAGTCCATCCCTCTGGTATGCGAGGTTAGACACAGCCTCCGCGGGATAAAAGCCTTTATCTTTCTAAAAATATCAGAGCGCCAGGATCCACTCTCGTAAAGCTCCGTGATGCACCGCCACAGTCCAGGGGCTGCCCTGCTTCCATGAGTAAGCACTAGCAGCACCGGGCTATAATTAGTTGGAGTATTTTTAGGGTCACTGCTCAAAATCAGAGAGAAATGACTGAGAAGGACCTCAGAACGGTGGGGCTTTTCCCCTCTCCTTTGGCTATTTCCTACTGCTGTGAGGAAAAAGAGGCTCCGCGGGCGCCGAGGAGAGGCGACCCCCTCCCTGCAGGGAAGATGTGCCCGGCCGCTGTCCCCGGGCGGGGGGCGCTGGGGACACGCCGCGGCCCCGCCGCCCGGCCCCGGCCCGCAGAAGCCGCCGCTTACCTGACCGCCACCCGCACCGAGCTCTCGTCCGGGCCGGCCGACATGGTGCTGCGGGCGAGGGGCGGCCGCAGCCTCGCCGGGAGCTCCGCCGGGCCGCGGAGGAGGTGGGGGCACTGCGACGGCTCCCCCTCACCTCCTCCTCCTGCTCCGCCAGCGCCTCTCTCCAGCCATTTTAGGTGGCTGAATGAATAGGTACGAGCCGCGGCAGGGCAGGGAGGTTCGCACCGCTCCTCCTTCTCCTCCTCCCTCCCGCCCGCCCCGCTCCGGCCCGGCCCCTCCAGCGCCTGGGCGGGGAGCGCCGTCAGTCAGCCACCGGCGGGCCGAGCCACGGCCCTGGTCAGCGGCCCCCGCCCCGCCGGGCCCGGCGCCTCCGCCCTCTGCAGCCGCAGTGCGTCAGCGGCCCCGCCCCGGGCAGCCGCCGGCACCGGGAGACGGCGGCTGTGCGGGCACTGTGCTCCCGACACAGACACGCAGACACACACACGGGGACACCGCCTCCTCTACACGTACCGCCTTCTCCACATACCCCCTTCCACACCCACACACGCCCTGACGCGCCGTCTCTCCACGCACACCTGTTCCCTGTGTGGACACAAGCTCCTCTCGTTTGCCTTTCCACACGCACACGCTCGGTGCTTGTCCCCGTGCACACACAGCTCTCCGCCTGCTCGCCCGTGGAGGCTCGGCACACACGCCCGGCCCCGCACTGTGCGCTGGCAGCCGTGGGTGCACAGGGCTCCGTGGAGGTACCTGGCTCACAGGTGCCCCTTCCCCCGGCTCACACGGGCACACGCGTGACGCTGACACGCCGGGCTCCACACGCACAGCACAGCTCGCCCACGCACACCTCTCCACTCGCACTATCAGCACGCACGGCTCTTGCACACGCCACGCTCAACAACAAGGGCTCTGCTCGCAGCTTCCAAGGCCTCCCTCCTGGGAAACAGGGGCTTATCCCACTGTCTGCGCTCGGTCCTTTGCCCTTGCACATATTTCCCTTCCCCAGGCAGGAATGACGTGTCCTCCTTTCTCTTCTGGCCCTGTGTGGTCCTCCTGACCCTTGCGCCCGCGGGAGCACGCAGTTCTCCCACCTTTCTGGCGGTACTGGCAGGATTGTTTGCCGAAGCTGCTCCAGCCAAGCATCTCTGTTCTCACTTCGCTAATGAAAAATGCCTGGCTTTGAGCTGGAAACCGAGTAGGCGGATGACACTAATTTTTGATGCAAATAGTATCCCTGCCAGGGGAGAAGCCTGATTATTTTGCCCAAAACAATTCACATTCCTAAGGAAGATTTTCCATCAGAATAGGCCCGGGTTTGAATTTGTAATGATATGCTAAAAACCTTGCAGTTCTAGTTGTTTTGCTTCTGATAGTGAAGGCTGATCATGCCCAGGCCCCAGCCTCTTTCAAAGATGGGTAGGGGAGGTCTCCCAGCTGGATGGGGCCTCTAGCCATAGCCCTGAATCTTTCAACAGCCTCTTTCTCAGCAGGAATCCACTGTGTTATTGTTGCTCTGCATGTTTCTCATAGTTATTTTCTCTAAATTTTCTAGTTTTCTTTAGTTACTAAGAAATTGGATTGTTTCTAGAAAATGGCCCACCTGGAAATTGCTACACAAAAAGATGGTCTCCTTTCTTCTGAATTACACAGCACCAGCATTCAAATCCCCAACAGCATTTGAAAATATGGGGAATTTAAGCTACATACCATATTGCTGAGGTAAACTGAGATAATATTTATCCAAAAGGCAGACACAGTTCAATATGAAATCATTGAAGGAATCTGGTATGGGCAGAACGAAGACTACTTTTCCCTGGGCTTCTCAGCTCATTATTCTGTATTTGATGCCATAGGCCAGATACCTTGTTTCTCATTTTGCCATGATATTTTATGGGATGGGAAAGATAGCAGATAAAGAAAAAGCTCCTACAGGTGAGTTGTGTTGGCATTCACACAAAGCAGCCCCAAAATGAAAGTGATAGGAGTTTCATAGTTCAGGGCATTTCCATCTAGAGGGGACTGAACACTCAGGACTGTGTCATGCATCTGTGGCTGTTGTACTGGGCTCTTTAAAAATACCTGCAGTCCACCCACAGTGAGTGGAGTCCTATGGCATAATTAGGTTCTGACAATTTATGTACACCAGATTTACAAATCCAAAACTTATCCAAAAGTATCCAGTGCATACTTTTTCAGCTGGCACAGTTACAAGGTTAATGTAATAAGCATACTCAAGCCAAATTTATACCTTGGCAGTATCTTCCTGCATTTGTTTCACACATCATCTTTTGCTGGATGGGCCACAGTCCAGCAAAGCTCATCCACATCACATTGCCCATGCCCATAAAATCCTGCTAAGTCAGTGTCTCTGGTTTGCCATGTGAGCTGTGCTGAAAACCCAGCGGGGAGTAACAGCTGCAGGATGCTCAGACTCAGAATCATACTCTAGACCTTTCCAGGACCATTTCTTTTCTGGCTGTTGTGTGGCTATTAGACATTTGCTTCAGTTTGAGATCATCCAGCCCTCTCTCTTCCATACTGAAAAAGAAGTTAGCAGATCAAAGTGTGGCAGAAGTTCTCCTGAGCTTAATATCATGTATATAAATGGGTTGGTATCTGCAGATTTCAGACCTTAATGACAAAGATTTTTTTATCCACATTGGTATTAAACAATTTTAGTGCTATAGTAAAATTATTCTATTCTAAGTTATGGTTATTTCAGTCCTACAGTATTACCCAAATGTTTTCTATCTTGGATATTTCACTCTAGTTCCAGACTCTTCAGAAATTGATATATCAAGTGACATTTAGCTTCTTACTATGTTTCATGCAAATTGCCTGATTTGTATCCATTCAGATCTAAAGCAGGAAAAAGACATAGGTCCTGTTTCTATGCAGCTTTTTTCTCCGTGTTTTCCATTTCCTGAAAACATTCAACCCTTCTGTCAAAATGAGCTTTTATTTTGGTTTTTCCCAATTTGTCCAATGTAAATAAGCAAAGTGCCTTACTATTAACTTGGCTGCACCAGGAAGCTTCAATCAAATCTGCTTTTCATTTCTTATAATGTGAATGACCTGTGCCCTCCAGCATCCTCGTCATCTCTTTGAAGGATTAACTTGAATAATTAAGGGCACAATATCTCCCTTTTCTATTATCTAAGTACGTAGCTAAATTGCCAATGTCTTGTTTATCTTTATATAAAGCTGTATAAGCTAGCTGGTAAGTGTTTACAGATTTGTCCAATCTCACAGCTAATGAGTGAGGCTTTCCTAAAGGTCCTCTTCTCATGGCTACAACAGCACAGATACCAACCACCTCTGGTCACACCCTGATCAGCTGCGGGCAGAACGGGGACAAACTGCAAGGCTGGGGAGCAGGGAGGGAGTTTACAGCTCTGGTGCCTGCTCGGTGCTTAGAGGAGGATTGCTGCGAACACCCCTCATCCCTCCCTGGCAGCCGTCCCGGGTGACGGCTGTCACGCTTCCACTGCCTCCATTCTCCTGCCATATGACTCAGCACTGAGCTTCATTCACTGGGCAACCAAACACAAACCTGCGTTTGGAAGGGTGAGTGCTCTGCCTGACACGCAGGACGCTGCACAAATGGTCAAGCTGCCCACTGAGTTCCTGTAAGCCTCAGAAGCTGCCTAAAATCACTGAGCTGCACACAACCTGAATGAGCCAGGCAGACCACACTTAGGAGTCAGAGCCCTGTGCTTTGACCTATGTGTGCTTGCAGGCAAGTTGTATCAGCTGTGCCTATGCTGTACCAGTTGGTTTTGAAATGATCTAATTGAAATAGACCACTTAAAATGGAAGAGTTTTATTTCCACTTCAAAAATTTTAACTGATAACTTACCAGCGCTAAATAAGCCAATTTAATCAAAGATTTGGCTCGTTAGTTGCTTATTTCTTTGATCTGTTGAACATTTAATACAATGGAACATGAAATATTCAAGTGCTATAAAAGCACAATATTGAAGGACATTACATTGCATCATCATCAACTACAGATACAGTACCTTCTATACAGGAAAGGTAACTGGTCTCCCCCGCAACTGAGTTTCATGGTCTGTTGCTGATGGAAATTATGTCAGCAACATTCACACATCACCAATAATCACTGCATTTTTCTCTCATAAACACTAAACTCTTCAACATTAATGTATACAGTGCTTCCAGCTTTCTACTTGGCAAAGTGAAACTTCTGTTTGTATTTTCTGCTTGATGCTTTGGGCTTATATGAGCCTTAGGCTGTTCCATAGTCATCTTTTGAAAGATCTTTGCTGCAAACAAAACCAAACTTCTAAAAAGTGTTACATTTTGATTTTTAAGAACTTTCTGAAAAGTAGCTTTCTCTTCTCTGACTGGCTTCTCATTTTAACCTGCAGGTCTTGGAAAGCAGTCAAGCCTGTAATAGACATTTTAAATACCTTCCATTTTCTTCTATCACTCAGTAGACTTTTGGTTAAATAACAATGAGCAAAGAAATTGTTAAACCACTCTTAACTGGCAGGCTAAAATATGCAACAGGGGAATCTTTGCTTCCAATAATTGTGGAGAAGAAAGCAAGCTGCTGAAGGAAATTATCATTTGGCTCATGACAGGATGGGGGGAAGTAATCTCAAAGTTGAGAAGGAAAAAAGGAGTGCAAGGTGATGTTTATGTAATCAGAATAACACCAGATAAGGAAAGGAAACAGACTGGTTTAGTCTGATGTCTGTGGAGAGAAGAAGGTAGAGAAACCAGAAAGGACAGGGTGGAGAAGGAAGAGGGATTTCTGGAATCAAAGCCAAGCAATGGCTCTGCAAGGTTATTTCTTGAGCTGATCAGCATAAGAAGAAAAACAGCATGAGGCACCTCTGAAGTGAGAAGAAAGGAGGTTGGTGTTTTACATCTACCTTCCAGAAAATGAATGAACTGTACAGAAGAAAATACAATTAAAAGAAACATATGATAAAAGGATCATATCTGGAGCTGAGCAGAGGATTCACACTTCATAAAGAAAGCAAGAATTTCATTATGTAAGAATGCTTTTTACTCAGAAAAATTTTACTGTGTTAACTATATTGTTGTCAACAAAGCAGTACAATTTCCTCTGCTCCTGGCAGGCCAGAGTGGTTGTGTTATATAATAAAAGTGTGCTTTTACCCATAGACTTATTTATCTTTCTTCTGGGCCTAAGGAATGCTGTAATTTGTACTACTATAACTGCTGTCTGTACTTAGATGGTTATATCAGGGTCATATATATCTTGATATAAATATACATATGGTATTATATCCCATGTAGCACAAATACACATTAGATCCCCACTGAACCAGTACTGCTGGAATAGGAGAAATACATGAAAAAGAACAGGGCTAAAACATATCTCTGGGGAAAACCTTCTTACAGAGGTTCATGATTCAAATCAGTGGCTATCACTAAGAATGAATATGCCTTTTATGTCACTGTGTTTTGAGAATTTGCTGGTTAACTGAAAGTTGGGATCACCTGTTTTGCAGTAAAATCTTGCAGGTTCACTCTGGCAACTGGAAATCCCTTCAGGTATTAAAGGAAGAATCTAAATAATGGAGATGAGGGGGGAAACTACCAGAAAGTAGTCTTTACAATAATGTAATTTAGTTCAATCATTTGTGATAATACTATTGAAATCTAACACAGTATGAAGAATAAAATAAGTCTTAGCAGGAGAAGACCTTACTGCATCTTCAGGTTGTTAAATATCCCCCAAGGTTAGCCCGGTCCTGTAGTTTTTTGCAAGGGACCTTATCCTGTGGGTCAGAATTTTGTGCTTCTAAACCTGGCCCTTGAGCCCGATTCACTAATGCTTTGAAATAAACCCAACATGATCAGGACAGCTGAATGTTATGCTGTCTTCCTGTTATTGTAAAAGATTACAGAGTAGTGACCATGTAGTAGCCAGCTACTTTGCAGATCTTAACCAAAGCTTGTACAGCTCTTTCCCTTTCTTGTACAGAGAAATTGAGGCAAGAAGGACACATGAATTGCAGATGCCTGTAGAAGAGATGGTTGTCAAAAACAATATTAGTGCTGACTCCTGTGCCTGTGCAAACACTATTAGACCACACCTTAACAAGATGAATTATTAATACAAAAGCTGCACGGGAAATTAATTTCTGCTGCCTCTCACCAAAACCAGCTGTTCAGACTTGAATGTGTCACAGTTGCACAACATAAATTTTGCCTTAAGGATACAATTACCCAACATGATGGATTTTTCATGATGTCCTTCCTAATAGTATCCTCATCCTTCCTCTATCTTTCCCATTTCCCTCTTCAACACTGTGAGTTCAATTTTTGGTTCAGCCTTCTGGAAGGTACTGAATGATGGGAGTCCTGTATTTGTGTGGTGAGCACAGCATTAGCAGTCACAGGACAGCATCCTCTGGGCAGCCTTGCCAATTTGCCCTGGATAAGATAGAAAAAAATTACTTATTTAAATGATAAGCATCAAACCCTAGCATATTCCAGATGAAATCAATATTAATTTACACATCTCTGGTAAAATATCCAGATGAAAGTTGTTCCAATGAGGCTGGGAAATTTTCTGTTTCCCTGCAGAACCTGCAGATGACCAGCAGATTACTTGCTGGCCAGTTCTTACACACTTTACACTGTGTAAATATCTAATCCTGCTGTACTGTGTTCCCAGACTCCCTCCCACTTCTCTAGTCACTACCCATGGAGTGCCTAAGACCCAGATGCTGAGTTCTTCAGCTTAGAACTTGTACAATTTTAAACAAAATCCCATTTCTTAATTGGCATCCTTAGGCATTACCACAATAAAACCAATAAATAGTAATAACAAAAAAAGAAGGGTGGAAGGTGGGTGAAGACATGACTAATTACCTAAACAATATTTGGACCACAAGCCACAGGCAACATAGGAGCTTGAGGAAGAGCAAGTGGGTGGAGAGTTACCTGAACAACAGAGGGTTGGGCAGGTAAAGAGTAGATCTTGCAAGACAAAACTAAGAGTCTTTATTTTGATAGCATCATGGAATTTATAAATTGAGGGATGACAGCTGTAGATTAAACATGGCACAAGGTTACTTTACTCTCTCTTTGTGTGCAGCCTGGCTTGGCACTGTCTTGACACAGATTCATGAGAAAAAAGCTTAGTTGAAATGGTGGTATAACAAGCTGGGAGATGTAAGAAGTAGAAGTTCCCAAACAAGGTTTGCAGAAGGACCATGTGCTGTACCGTGGCAGCTGCGGTGCCAAGCCTCACCTCTCCTTCTTGTGAGGAAGGATGTGCTTCCATCTCAGGGCTGAGCTTACACCCAGGTGAAGAGGCATGCAGTTATCTAGGTAGTAGCAATGGTTAAACAACAACTCCTCACTTTCCCCTGGAAAAATGCAAGAAACTGAGCCTTGTTTGCCTTAATATTTATTTTAATTCATTTCTGTACCACTCACTATGTGTATATCACTTAGAAACACTTAGGCCAAAAGATGATACAACAATGACAGACTGAATTTTATTTAAATTGACATCTTATGGATTGGGACCGTAGATATAGTTACTCCTGAAGTGAAAGAGCACTTCTTTGCAATGTGGGTAATGATCTTCCAGAATCCATTGCCACAGGAGGTTGGGAAAGAAGGCTATTAGCAGGCATAAAAAGGGATTAGACAAGATTTGTGAACAATGCCTCTATTAACAGATAATAGAAGGAATAGGCAGTTCCAATGTCTGTGAGCTTAGGAGACTGGACCAGAGGAAGAGCCAGGTACATGTGCTTTCCCTGAAAAGCATCTCCTATGCTCTCAGGCTTTGCTATCTGTATCTGCCTGCCCCATCTCTGTTAATATTGTGCTGGGAGTGTGGGGCACTTTCCAGGCTCTGCTGGGGCCTTCAAAACCTATGGCTCAGCCAGAGCAGATGGCCAGCACCCATGCAGCTACCCCATTGCCATCACAGGCATTCTGCAGTAATAGCACCTACAGAACATTTCTTAATGCGCTGATGGGTTAAGCCCTAAGTGGTGCTGCTCTCAAAGAGGGCCAGAAACCAGCATGGTGGAGTCAAAAAGGAGTTATAAAGAGCAAAAAGGAACTGGCTTTAACAAACCATTCACTGAGGATCAGGGAAATATAGATGGAGGGAGACAGAAAATTCTGCTAATACAGTATGGGTTTGAAAGTAGTTTGGGATAGCACCAAAGGGGCTAACTCTCCAAAAAGTGGATAAAAATGGGTATTCCTTTATATCAGGGGAGCCACTAAAAGGAAGAGTGAGCATCAAACTAGACATTACTTTTCAGCTGTCTCTTTTCCCAGCTGAAGGCTCTAAATCCATTTGATTCTGCTCATACGATTTCTGAGTGCTTCTACTGCCCTTTTCTGGTTTCTTCTAATTCTGTTATCTCCTGCCTGAAATCAGGAAAGTGGACTGGAATTAAACTCCATTTAGGCTGCACCATGGATTCTTACCCTAGCACAAGGATGTTCTCTGTTTTTCCCATTTTGTTTGCAAGTCCTGAGGCTGTGTTTGTCTGCTTGACCAGTACTGAGCTGGCATTTGTTATTCACCACCTAATATCTTCTTCCTGTATGGTAATAGTGAAATCTTTTTTTGTTTTGTTTTGTTTTGTTTTACCCTGTAAAATGAAAGACCATTTTCCCCTCTGTCTTTGTGCTCTGAATTTCATTTATACCTTTTTATCACTGAGTCTTTCTGTATTAGGAGATTCTTCCAGATATTTTCATAACTATTAAAGTTATTATCTCATTGTCTGGCTTTTCATGGAAAATGTAGATCTTAACAAATATTCTTCTGAGGTTCAGATAATCAAAGCATTGACAAAATTAAGGCTGTTTATAGAAAAATATGAGGAATGAGGCAGACCTGTAGTATTTGATAGACTGGTACAAGGGAAAAGACTTAAATTAGCTATCTGTGTGTGTGTGTGTGTGTGTGTGTGTGTGTATTGCTGGTTACATAATAGCCACAGAGCACATAACTAAAGAACAGAAATACCTGGAGGGAATAAACGAAGAATGACTTACAGAGGAACAGACTGTGATTGAGAATACAGAAGGGAACATAGAGGATCTCAGGAATAAAGTACATTACAGTAATCTACAGTGTACATATCCAAGAAAATCTCTTTAGGAAAGTAAGAAATCCCTCACCTCTGGGACACTGTAAATACCACTGGCAAAAAAAAAGGATCAGGAGCAGCAGCAGTGTCCATTCAGAAATGTACTGTGACCTTACTTCTATCTCTGGGCCCATGAAAATGGCTAATCAACACAAGAAGGAATTCTGGTTTGCTTTATGATTTTTCTTCTTCATTTTCTGTTCTTTGAGTGAAGTCCTACTGTAACAAATGGGGCAGTGTAATGAAAAAAATTCCCTCACAACCATTGAATAGTAATATAGTAGAGAAAAGAGCACCACCTAGTGCTAAGTGCTGTTTCTTGAGGCCGAGGTGTCTCCATGCATTTTTATCTCCTGGATGTCTTGATTTTAGTGTTTTCCCGCAGTTTACCCATTCAGAGAGGATTTAATCCTCAGCATCAAGGAGTATCCAGGCTCCTGATAAGAGTAGCTGGTTCATCTCTCAGAGTTTTGTGCACACGAAGGTAATGCCCTAGGCACCTAGTTAACATAATTGTGGTTATTTGTCTGATTCATTCAGGCTGGATTCTACCACCCTTACTCACCCATCAGGGTTCTGTGCTCCACAGATAAGTCTCTCTGCTTTCACTCTAGTGAAAATTAATCAACATTTATGGGACAGGCTTAAGATACCAGAAGACAAGTCTTTTAATGCTAGCACTTATAAAGACAAGGATTCATTGCATTTACAGTTTGATCCTATACTCACATCAAATTTTCAGACTTTTCTTGGATATGTGGAAGTTGTACTTCTGTTTGTTTGTTTGTTTGCCAGTTGTATTTTTCCTTTTTGATTGAAAGTTTTTCGGTTTTTTTTATTTAAAATATCAAGGAGATCTTCAGAAAACCCCATTGTTTTACATGAGAGTTGCCTTCATTATCTTGATGAGAGATCATATACAACCTTAATTATTTTTAAGCATTTATAGTTAAAATATATTATTGTTTGCCCGTTTATCAATCCACATTATGTTAGTGTTCTTATTTTTAGTCTTCAAAGCCTTCCACTTTGTAACACAGTACTGAGTTTTCTGTCATAATGTAATTAAAATTTCAAAAGAAGACAAGAAGCAAATAAATCAACTTAGAATGATTCTGCATCAGCTGTTGTTATGTATTATTTAAATAGCTCCAGACTTAAAGATACATGTAGCATTGGTTATCTGAGTTAATTTACATATAGGTGTCTAGAGTAAATTGCCATTAAAATGTCTGACTCCATTAAAATTTGGGATCTTCAGTGACACCTATGGCCAGATTAAATTTCTCTAATAATAGAGTTATTTCATCTTCCCTTGAAATTATTCAGCATTCACCACCATTTTAACAAGAATATTATGAATTTCAGCTATTTTAATTCCTTCCACATCCTCTGGTTTGCAAAGCGTAGTTTAGCCCATAGAGCTTTTTATTTCTATTCTTTATAGTCCTACATTTTTATCCTATCAGACAAACGTCACCAAGTGTAGTTTTCACCTGAAAAGAAATGTTCTGTGATACCTAGAGCTCTTTCTGCCATATCATGTATAGTCTCACTGTTGCAAATATTCCCACACACTAATGTCCATTTCTTATTTTAATTTCTGAAATATCAGGTGATTGGTTTGGATGTTTTTCTTTATAGGAATGTTTTGTTGTTTTGTGGGGGTTTTTTTAGTTTATAGGATTTTGGTTTATTTTTACATATTTTTGTCCTTTACAAAAAGAAAACTGGAATTTGTCTGTATAAATATGTATGTGTTTGTATATATATACATATATATAAAATACTTTGGAAAGGGCTGGCGTTTTGCATCTTTTCTGTAGTAACAACTGTGGGGAGCATGGGAGAATCTGTGGGGAATATCTCATTGCACATGGGTTTAATTCTGTCACCACACTCAGCAATAGAACTTAACATCTATTCATAGCTACACTACTGTCACAATAATTAACTAATTAGCAGGGACTAATTGTTAAATTATGGTATTGCAACTACAGTGAATTAAATAGCCTGTGCACTTCTAACTGGGAGAGTTATGAGTTCATACTCTTTCTCCTCAGGAAGCAAACAAACTCCTGAGAAATGAAACCAAGCTCAGCAGTTAAAGTAAAAAATATACTTTGCTATGAGTAAACCAGGAGCAATAAGAGATTCTGGCATCTACATAAAGTTCAGGTTTATGGCCCCATGCAAAGAGAGTGTGCAGCCCTACATTAATGACACCTAGTAGCAGTTAAGATCCCTGCTGTCACCAAGGGCCTGCTGCTCTGCCCTCCCCAGTCTGGAACCTTGGCTTTTTTTTTAGAGGGAGCAGAGGTCACCAATCCTACCCTTCAAACTGAGTGGTGCTGGACTCCCTTTACACCGGTGCAAGGAGAGGGCAAGCCCTGCTCCACTGTGCCTGGCAGCTGTTCAAGCCTCCTTCACCTGTTTGTTCCACAGGGTATAGGGGAGGAAAAAAGTATACCTGTGTTAATGCCAACTTGGGAGGGTTAGTTATACCCTAGGGACTTCTTTCTTTTCCCACACAGCATGCCCACTATCAGGAAAGTTTGGCAAGGCTGAGGCTAGTTGCCAGCAAGAAGCCAGAGTCCAGCTCTGCTGTGATGATAGCTTTTGCAGGAGGAAACAAATGGCATCTATTTAAAAATTGTTACAAACCAAAGATTTTTTTTTTCCCAGACTGTCTATTTGTTCCCAGTTCTGGTTTTGTTCTGCATTTTCAGTGAGCATATAATTACCATGAATTATACAGCAGAACAGGGTGTGTATAAGGCACACCTTGAACAAGCAGGTTCTCATTGGCTTGAGCAATGGCTTGAGAGGTGCTGTTTCCCAAGCACAGCTTGTTAACCCACGGTCTGGGAGGCCCCTGCTGAAAACTATTTTGTTCTAAAACTTTAAAAAGTGGTATGTTGTACCTCCTGCAATGACAGGGCACTCTGTAGCTCTTGTATTAACTAACCATAGCCTCTCCTTTTAGCAAACATGAAAACATTAAAGATCACAGACTAAAATTATATTAAAGCAGTTTCAGATACTGATTGTCAATCATTTTTAGCAGATGTCTAATAAATCCTTCTTTTTATGTTTGGGCAGGGTAAAGTAAACATCTTGCAGATTTCATCACCATATTTCAGTTTTGTCTTAAGATTATTCATAGAATGCTTTAGTTTTGAAAGGACCTTATAGATCATCTTGTTCCAACCTCCTGCCATGGGCAGGGACACCTTCCACTAGATCAGGTCTCTCAGGGCCCCATCCAGCCTGGCCTTGAACACTGCCAGGGCACCAAGATGAGACTGACTAACCTGTACCTCCTGATGTCCTTTCGTTTTTTTCTTTTTTAAAAATGAGGGTCATGTTTCCCCTTTTTTTAGTCAGTGGTATCTTCATTGGACCACCACAACTTCTCAAATATGATGTATATTGGCTTACCCACTTCCTCCACCTCAGGACCCACAGATGGATCTCATCAGGTTCCCTGGACTTGTGTACCTTCAGGTTCTTTAAATGGTCTGAAACCTGAACTTCTCCAACAGTGGGCAGTTCTTCATTCTCCCAGTCCTGCTGACTTCTACTTTGCATCACTCCTGAGTTTGGAGGAAGTGACCTTTGAACATTAACCACCTTTCTCAGGCTCCTCTTCCCTCCAGGACTTTCTCCCATGGCACTCTATCAAGCAGATCCCTGATTAGGCCAAAATCTGCTCTGCTGAAATCCAGGGTATTGAGCTTGCTGTGCACCCTGATCACCACCCTGAGGATCTCAAACTCCACCACTTCATGGTCACTGCAGCCC